>JACEFZ010026184.1:352500-500000 GCA_014155875.1 Cepaea nemoralis | reverse complement strand
ATGGCGTAACATTTAGTTATGACACCGCCCAATCGGACTCAACCAATGAGGAGACAGGGCACCGGAATGTAATCTGATAATTACACAGCGAAGGGAGGACTCACGGCTGATGACATCTAGATGGCTACCATATAATCACGCCACACACGTATTGATTTCCAATTGCGCCGACTCATATTCGCCAACTGGCGAGTCAGACCATGTTTCTCCTCATATCCGAGTTAGAAGCCTGACTGTATTAAGGCGTGTCTCTAGTTCAATGACGTCGCTTAAATTAATAATTAACCAGTAATTGAAACGCTGGAAGAAGAGTTGTTTTTGGCCCACAAATTGTAAGTCTTCTAAAGCGATATTAGTTAGTAGAGAATAGTTTAGAGAAAAGAATCATATTTCTGTGGCGCAAGGGTTATTGAATGTAGTTAATTCATTCTCCGAGTGATGGGTTTGATTTTAGCTTAAAACAGTCGAGTTAGTTAGTTAGTTTGTTAGGTAGTCGACAGATCATAATCATTGCACATCGAACCATTCAGACTAAAGACACGAGTTATGTGTTGGCTTATCAATCTTCTTTGGCTTCCTGCGTATTGTTCTTGTTTGGCCACACCTCTTTTAATTTGCTGTTCCCGCAGTCTGACCATGATTATAGATTCACAGTCATCACTTGGTTCTCGCAAAAGTCTTACTTCTCGTAGAGCATTCAGAATGTCAGCCTAGTCTATGGCGCGTCCGCACTCCACAGTTGCCTTACCTGCGAGCTTGTCAGCCGGCTCATTTCATTGTACTCCCGCATGTCCAGGCACGAAGTTGAAACTTATCTGTTCCAGCCGAGGCCGCTCCAGAGACAGCAACCACTCTCTTCGGATCCACCCCATCTCTATCGTCTTGAGCATATTCATTTAGACGCTAAGGAAACATACCCTAGCGAATGTCTGTCTCGAGCCTTGTTATTGCTTTATTTACTGCCATGACTTCCATAGTGTCAAGGTCCCACTTATAATTGATAAGGGACGTAATAAGAGACACAGAAACAGGGGAGGTAATAGCAAACACTCGAACATTCGAGATCGATGAGTCAGACGAGCAACAACCAGGTAAGACCCGCGGGAAGCGTGGAAAGGTGAAATCCACGAGATACACGCAGGGGCAAGCACTCCGTGTCAACCCGACGAGAGTCGAGAAGGCAGACGGCCACTGGACGCTGACTGGACTGGAGCGGGTGTAACTTTGAAAGGGAGACACATAGACATAGACTTAGAAGCTTTAAGCTGTGTATTAGTTTAGCGATGAATAGATGATGTTGTGTGTAGAGATACTTTGCATGCTTTATATGATGTATATGTAATATGACATTGTGCGAGACGTTTATTCGCCTGATAACAGATATCGTAACAGCCCATGACGACAATGAATGAACTTTGAATTCTCTCGTATCTGTACTCTCACTAATCTGCCTGTCTGAACCCGAGTCTTTCTATCCCTATTTGTAAGACGCTGACACATAGTCAGGCTAATTGTGGTCTAAACAAAAGCACCAAAGTCTTCCTTCATAATTCTCCATCCGGCGAGACTGACATATAATCAGATTGCTACTGGTACTATTGGGGTTTTAACTCTTCGCTGGCTTCTGAGGATGGGGACGGAGCGCTTATTGGAATGCCCAGAATGCTGTGATGTCGGTTCCTAAATCAATCAATCAATCTCCCTCCGGCCTGTGCCCTAAAGGCCTATGAGCTTCTCACATGTCGGACGACCGATCCATCTGCGTAGATGAAGCATCACCGTCTAACGAATTCTGGAAAATCAACGCTTGTACTTCCGCCTCCACTGCAGCCGGATTTTCATGTCTGCAGTTTATGTCTCGCTGGATGCAAACAGAAAAGGACGTGTCAGAGTCTAGAACAGTGCAGTGATGCAGTGACATCGTTACGCCCGCCAGGCGACTTAGTCCCCAGCAGGGATGCCGTAACTTCGTTACGCCGCCAGGCGAGTAGTAGTTACCTGCCTGCAGGTTGCTGGCTGACGAGACGGCCAGCGGTCAGGCAAGGACGACGCAAGACGCACGCATGCCTCGTGAAGCCACTTCAGGTGGGAGGCAAGTTGCGAGCTATAGGCAGACAGCTCTGAGACGTCGACTCGACTGGACGCATGATGAGAGAAAGGCGTTGTGTGGTTTCTGTGTCTGAAAGTCGAGTGTCTGGACATCTTGAGAGATAGACTGTGAGCTGTATTGTGTATGTAAGTGTATTGAAGTATCAAGTATATCTTGTAGTGATCATCGTATTGTATATGATCTGTAAATAAATCCATTGAACGTTGTGTCGTTGAGTCTTAAGTCAAATCACGTTGTACTTGTACTGTCTCACATGTGTTAGGTTAGCGAGCCAAGTTTAAGACCCTGACATGTGTGGACGTGGTGGCATTCGTCCGGCTTTGAAATGAACGTGTTTATATAATTAACATTTAAAACTAGAGTTTGTGAACTTAGAATTTTTGTCAAACTTTATAGTACATGTAAATGTGATCGTGGAAGGCTCATTTTGATATATTACTACATTGCTTAAACATGGAGACTAAATGTAAACGTACAGTGCATACATATTGTTTGATCTTGTAAACGTGTAAAACATTTGTGATTGTTGAACTTGTCACCGTTTTGACCTTGTCGACATTGTGATCTTGTCGCCATTGTGACCTTGTCGCCATCTTGTAAACTTGATGGCTATGTCCTTACTGAATGTCATCTTGATGTAAGTGATGTGTCATCAATGTTGTAGAGTGTTGAGATATATGTAGATTGTCTTTGTGAATTGAATTGTGGAACGCAAAAAGTTTTGGGAAAGAAAGTGACTTGTGTTTTGAAAAAAAAATTGTTGACAGGCAAACTTACGACCTACAATTACACTCAACGCCATACAAACCTACTCAATACTTAGTGACAAGCAGGCACACCACATCAAATAGACGCTAATTGATTTCCTCCAAAAACAAAGCAGGTTTTCCGTACCATCTGAAACCCTTGTGCGTAGAGGTCATTTGTGTTTTCGAAGTAGCGACCCTACAGTTCCTAGCCCGATTTCCAACCGTTCGTCACCGCATCCAGGGCACTTGAGTATATTTTTTCTTTTCACATACTTTAAGGATGCAAATTTAGGCACGTATTGTCAATAGAACCACTAACCACTTATAACAAACCACTTATAACAAATTGTGTGGCTGGTATTTCATTTGCTTTTTCCATCATGTCTTCATTAAATGATTTCATCGATATGGGGTTAAAGTTGAAGTTAACAGGTGATGAGTTAACAAAGTGGAGTGAGAATAAATACTCCGAACACCTTCGCGAGAAAGCTACTGAACGCGACGAAAGAGCAGCAGAAAGAGCTGCCAAGCAAGTAGATGCAGAAACAGATTTAAAGCAGGCAGAAGCCGCAGCAAAACAAGCAGAACTGGCTGCAAAGACAAAGCAGACCGAATTAGAACTGGCGGCAAAGTTAAAACAAGCTGAGATAGATAGTGAACTGAAGAAGGCAGAAATAGCAGCTCAGAGTAAGAGAGAAGAACTGGAGTTACAGTTAAAGATGAAACAACTTGACACTGAGACTGCCATTAACAAAGAGTCCAAGAAATCTGAGAGACTGGAGAAAGAAAACCAGTACAAGAAATATCAAGGTATTGTACGTAATTATACCTCGGGTGACTGCATCGCAGCCTTTACCCAAAATTTTGAGACGTTAATGGAACATTACCAGGTTCCACTGTCTGAATGGAATATTATTTATATGAGGAGTTTATCAGGGGTGCCTCTTAAAGTCATTGAGACTATCCCCAAAGACCTCAGAAAAGATTACCATTATCTGAAAGCAAAGATTATGGCACATTTTATGTTAGATGAGGCAGGTTACAGAGAACAATTCAGCAAGTTGAGCCCAAAACCGACTCAAACGTTCCCTGATTACCTCTGCTTAGTCCGAGATGTATTTACCAAATGGACTTCAGCAGCCAAAATTGACAACAATTATCAAAGATTAGAAGATCTGATCATTAGAGATAAAGTCATTTCATCCATTCCATCAGCATTTTCAAAATTTTTGCAGGAGAATGAATGCGTATTACACAGCCAACAAACATTGTTTTGCCAGTGAAGCTACTGACATAAATTTTGTAGCATCGGCTAACTATGACAAACCCTATAGTAGGCAGAAACCTCATAAGCCTACATCTGAGAAGTATAATCACTGTAAATATTGTAAAATTTCACATCATCAAGGTGAGATGTGCGACAAGAACCCCGCATATCATACTTATCTACAAAACATGGTAAACAGACAAGATAAGGAGCGTAGATCCTTCAGAAATGTGCGTAAATGTTTCCTCTGTAAGGCGTACGGACACTATCGCCAGGATTGTAAAGGTAGGCAAATGACCAACAAAGCTAATGCCGCCTTGTTTGACAGTTCATCGTCAGATGAAGAACAATCAGAGAAACATCATGTGAACTCAGCACAGGCTTTTGACATGTTTAACGCAAATAAATGTACTGTTTGTAACACCTTTTATGAAGATGGCATTTTGACATGCGGCCACTCCATTCCTATTGCCAATGAAGAAGATAATTTGGTAGTAGATTCCAAAGGCAGAATAAACGTCCATCAGGGATACGTGAATGGAAAGTCTGCTACAGTCCTTCGGGACACGGGCAGTTCACTTATTGGTCTAAAGAGAACGTTCATAATGCCTACAGACTATACAGGCAGGCACGTAACATGCAGAACATTCTCAGGCAATATTGAAAAGTACCCACTAGCATGGGCATATATTGAAACACCTTTCCTCACTGGGAAAGTAAAGTGCGCTGCATTAACAAACCCAGTGTGTGATATAATAATTGGAAATTTACCAGAGGTGAATGATAAACCTCATGACATAACATCTCTGTGTATTGATGATAGCATAACATCACCATCCAATGTCATCATTGATAATGTTACACTACCTAATGAATGTATGGTAGCTAATGTAGCACTAAGATCTCATGACATCATTGATAACATTGTTTCATCACCATCTGATATCATTGAATGTGTGAACGCAGTAACCAGATCTACTGCTAGAGTGCAAGATGAAAGTAATCAAACTGAGGCTATACAAATGCTTAGCCCAGTATCACTACCTACTAACACCATGAAGGAGACGTTTGTAAGCTCAAAAGGCTGACCCTTCATTGTCAAAATATTTTAATCTGATCGGCCAAAAGCCAAAGGTAACCAAGAATGCAAAATGGCATTTTGCTGTGAAAAATGATATCCTCACTAGGTAGTACACCAGAGGTGACAACACAACAGAGCAAACTGTTTTGCCAACTAATTATCGTAAGCAAGCCTTACATCTTGCCCATGATATACCTCTTGCAGGGCATATGGAATACGCTAAGACCAGATCAAGATTATTGACACAGTTTCATTGGCCCAAACTTTGCAATGACATTAAACTATATTGCAGAAGTTGTGACATCTGCCAGAAACTGGTAAAAAAAAGGTAAACACCCACAGGCAAAGTTACAAGTTACTGACTTAGCCAGTCGACCTTTTGAGAAATTATCTGTCGACATAGTGGGCCCTCTCAATCATACAACAACTAGAGGGAATAAATATATTCTAACCCCCATTGATCAATGTAGCCGCTGGCCGGAAGCTATTCCGCTAAAGAACATAACTGCCAATGATATAATGGAAGTTTTCTTCCATATTTTTTCTCGGATAGGATTTCCAGACACTATCCAATCAGATAGGGGCACTCAGTTTATCGCCGCATCTACCCAAGCTTTCACCAAAATGTTGGGAGTGAAGCAATGTTTCAATTCCCCGTACCATCCTCACTCTAGTGGAATTATAGAAAAATTTAACGGCGATTTAAAGCACATGCTTGCAAAAGTCACGCAAGAGCACCCCAATAACTGGGATGTATATCTACCAGCTATTCTTTTTGCTTATCGCGAGGTACCACATTCTAGTACCGGTTTCTCTCCTTTTGAACTTATCTATGGTGCCAAACCACGTGGCTCATTAACTATTTATCATCAAATGTTAACTGACTCCTCTCCAGTACTTAATCCCATATCATCATACGTATACGTTACATCATTGCGTGAAAGAATCATCAAATCTTGTATAATTGCAAAGAATGCACTAACATTATCTGGTGCTACTTATAGACAATATGCTGACAAAGGTAATAGGACAATAACGTTGACACCTGGACAGGACGTTCTTCTTCTACTACCTAGTGACCGACAGTTATTGACTGATTCTTGGCAGGGACCTTTTAAAGTGACGAGACAGATTTCACCTGTAGACTACGAGATCCAAATAAAAGACAAACACAAAATATTCCACATAAATATGCTAAGACCATATCACAACAGAGACAACGAACAAGACGATACAGCTTGTACAGTGATAATAGATCATGAAGATGACGAAGCTAGTGACGAAATTCCAACAACTGCATTAGACACGACAAACTGCTTGAAGGAGATTAAAAGCAACCCAAAGTTAACTCAAGCAGAAACATACAGTTGCAAACAGCTAATACAACAGTACAACACCATCTTCTCCAACAACCCAGGACAAACAGAATTAGTACAGCATCACATCACACTCACGTCAAATACACCCATAAAATACAGACCATACACCATTCCATTGCATTACAAAGAACACTTACATCAGGAGATCATCAACTTAGAGAAAAACAACATCATAAGACGATCCCAATCAGACTTCTCATCTCCAATGGTCATTGTACGCAAAAAGGACAACACGATAAGACTCTGTGTCGACTATAGGAAGCTCAATAAAATAACTCTTCTAGATTTGGAGCCAATGGCAAACTCTGACGACCTACTGACAGAACTGACAGACGCTAGGTTCTTTACGAAGGTAGACATGACTAAAGGATATTGGCAAATAGCGGTAGACGAACAGAGCAGACATCTGACAGCATTTGCCACACCTTGGGGATTGTACGAATGGTGCAAACTTCCATTTGGGCTTGTCAATGCCCCAGCCACATTCGTACGTATGACACGACTTTTACTGGTAGATATTCCTAACATAATTTGCTATATAGACGACATCTGTGTTCACACAGAGACGATGACAGAGCACATAAAGACATTAGAACAGACATTTGAACGTATTAGACAGCACGGACTGACGGTAAAGCCTGCGAAAGTAGACATAGCCTACCAGGAAATATCCTTCTTGGGGTACAAAATATCCAATGGCTTTGTCACGACAGACGATAACATTGTGTCCAAGATACTAAAACTCTCACTTCCGACTACGAAAAAACAAGTCAGAAGTTTGTTGGGGCTTATAAATTATTACCGGCAGTTCATTCCTGATTTTTCCGAACTGACCGAAGTATTTACTAACTTACTAACAAAAGATAAACCGGAGAAAATTGTAAGCAATGAATGCCTAAAATTTGCATTCCAAAAAGTATTAGCATGTTTTTCTGATAATAGCGTAAATAATATGATCCTGAAATTGCCCAATCTTCATTTACCTTTCAGATTGCGTACATACGCTAGCTCCGTGGCGATTGGAGTTTGGAGTGTGGGAGTTTGTTCATACTAGTTTCAATACTAACGTGAGACATTTTGTATGTGTCTAGATGTGAGGAAGTGTGAGTGTATGTGGAGGATGTGTGTGAGTGTGGGGATATGTGTGGGTGGGAGTTGTGTGGGTGTGGGTATGCGTTTAGATGGGTTGGGGTGTGTGGGTTTTGGTGGGTAGTGGTATTTGTGGGTGTTGGTGGGATGTGTGGATGGATGTGTGGGGGTGAAAGTAGGGGTGTTGGAATGGGTGTGGGGGATGTGTGTATGGGTGGAGGATATGTGTATGGGACGGATGCGGGGGATGTGTGTTTATGTGGGTGGAGATGTGTGGATGGTTTGAGGAAGTATGTGTGGGAGGCGGGGTTGTGTGGGTAGGGGATTGTGTTGCGTGGATTGGGGATGCAAGGGCGGGTAGGGAGAAGTGTATGGTGTGTGGGTTTGAGATATGTGTGCGGTGTGTTGGTGGGGGATGTGTGAATGATGTGTGGGTGGAGGGTATGTTTGTGGTGGTATGGGTGGAGGATAGTGTGTGGTGTGGGGGATGTGTGTGATGGGTGCGGGGAATGTGCGTATGGGTGGGGTGTATGTGTGGGTGAGTAGGGGATTGTGGTGGTTGGGGGAAGTATGTGGGGTGTGTGGGTGGGAGATGTGTGTGTGTGGATGGGGAATGTGTGGGTGGGGGTGTGTGAGTGGCTTAGGGATGTGTAGGTGGGTGAGGGAGTTGTATGTGTTGGGGTGGGATGTGTAAGTGGGTGGAGGGTGTGTGTGGGTAGGGGTATTGTGATCGAGAGATGTTTGGTTGGGGTGGGTGTTTGGGGGTGCGTAGTGGAGGATGTTTGCGTGAGTGAGTGTCTGTTGGTGGACGGGTAGGGACTGCGTGTGTGGGTGGGGAAAGGTGTGTGGTGTGTTGGTTGGGGATATTGTGTGGGTGAGGTATGTGTGTGTGGGTGGGGGATTTTTGTGGTGTGTGAGTGGGGGTATGTGGGGTGGATGGGTAAGGGTATCTCTGTGTGTGTGGATGGGAATATTGTGTGGTATCTGGGTGGGGGATATGTGTGTGGTGTGTAAGTGGGGATGTGTTGGTGAGGGATGTGTGTGTGTGGTGCGTGGGTTGGGAATAGTGCGTGGTAGGGGGTGTATGTGATGTGCGGGTGGGGGATTGTGTGGTGGGGGATTAGGTTATGGCATGTGTGGGTGGGTGGAAGTTGTATGTGTGGGTGGTGGGGTGTGTGTGAGTTGATTGGGGATGTATGGGTGGTTAGGGAGATGTGTGTGTGTGTGGGGGGAGGACATGTTAGTTGGTGGGGATGTGTGTGTATGGTTTGGGGATGTGTGAGTGGATGTGCGATGTGTAGGTTGGTGGGGGATTGTGTGCATGGGTGGGGAATATGTTGTCGATAAAGATATGGCTGGGGGATGGGTGGTTTGAGGTGTGGGTGGGGAGAGGATGTGTGGGTTAGGATGTGTATGTGGATGGGCGTGGGATGTGTGGGGTGGTGGGGGAATGTTTGTGGGTGGCGAGTGTGTTTTGGTTGGGGGATCAGGTGAGGGCAGTGTGTGCGGGTGGGGGATGTTCGGGAGGGGGATGGGTCGGTTGGTGGGGTATGTATGTGTCCCTTGGTGTGCGTGTTTGTGGGTAGGTGGGGTGTGTATGTGTCCCTAGGTGCGCGTGTGTGTGGGTAGGTGGGCGTGTTGTGTGGGTGGGGTGATGTATGGGTAGGTGGGAGATGGGCCTCATAACATGGTAATTAGCCTTGTTTATGTTTACAACATTCATTTCACAATGTTTATTTTTCTTCCTATGTAAATGTATAATGCTCTTGATGAACGAAAGACGAGTGATTGGAAGGGCCGAATGTAAGACGGGCCTGCGCGCCCAATTTGTGACCCTAATAAAGTTGATTTGATTTTTGATTTGATTTGGAGCAGTCTTGTTGCAAGAGCACAATAACATACTTCATCCCGTGTACTTCGTATCCAGGAAACTGAAACCCAGAGAACGGGCTTGGTCAATACCTCAATTGGAAGCCCTAGCTTTAGTGGTGGGTATAACTAAATTGTCCAGATTTTTTCTAAGACGCCATTTCATCGTGGAATCTGACAGCAGCCCGTTGCGATTTATAAATTCAGGTGTACCTTCAAACCAGATGGTAGCGCGCTGGTCTTTGAAACTCCAAGATTACAGCTTCGAGGTTCGACATATCCCAGGCAGAACCAACTCACTTGCCGATCTTTTGTCCCGTTGTCCGACCGACCCAGTAAGCACCAATGTCTGAGTGCAGTGTGTAAAAATACACTCAGATTAACACAGCCATCCATCAGTGAATATTTTTTTTCCATTCACAAAAAGCTGTGTAACGTCTACGATGTGATGTGATAGGGATTACTCCCAATATATATAGTGTTCTTATTTTACTAATTCATGAAGTGATTGTCGTCTATAATTGTGTAGTGTGTGGTAGAAAGCGAAGTTTATTAATTGTATATATTAAGAAACAAGAACAGTGCCACATTCGCTCAAAAACTTACCGTAAGCGAACCATATCCAATGTGACAATGGC
The DNA here is from genome assembly GCA_014155875.1 of Cepaea nemoralis. Lineage (NCBI taxonomy): Eukaryota > Metazoa > Mollusca > Gastropoda > Stylommatophora > Helicidae > Cepaea > Cepaea nemoralis. The sequence goes on along the minus strand of JACEFZ010026184.1, from coordinate 489,818 downwards.
ATCTGCGCGTGGAACATTCCAGGGATATTTTAAAATCCGTGTGTGAACGTGTGACCTAAACATTGACAGCTACACCACTGCAGTCAATCAAAATCCAGAAGGTTTTACAGTGAAACATCCAACACATGAACGATTAGAACATTGTACTTTCCGTAACTACATCAGACCGGAACAAGTGTGTTCTACAAGTTTCAACATCAGCTGTTTAGTGTTCGTGTGTACTTCCGGATTAGTTAGAAATTTAAAGCAAAATTAGCAGACGACAAATAAAAGTTTAAAAAGCTATGACGATTCTAAAATCTTTAGGAATCAACAAGTTTGAATACACGAATTGTGTGTTTATATATTTATGTAGTGTAATCTTAGAATCATATCTTGATTAATGTATTCATACTACCGACTTTTTCTCGTTAGTATGAAGAAACGTCAAGCGATGACGCTAAGAAATAGAATATTTATTGTAAAATATTATTTGTCATAAATTGTGAAATAATTCCCCTTTCGTTTAACTGTTATTACATCATTACACAAAGGGCCATACTTTGAAATGTATACTGTAATGTATTGTATATAAATAGCCATGTTGTTGCCAGATTGTTAACACACCAGGAAGCCATCTACTGGGCATGGTAGAGTGTTACCGACATTGCAGACCAACACAAGAGCTCCTGGCCAAATGAGGTCAGGGTTTGAGCGTTTAATGCGACTTATGTAAAAACCGTATTTCGGTCTAGCCAGATGGTTTTTGTTTCAAGAACCATATTATTACATTTTTTTTGGAGGCTGCGAGGTAGATGCGTGAAGCTGGTACTACCGATCTGACTGGGTCATTAATGCAATTGAGGTAATCAGCCATCGAGAGGATGAAGCCTGACTAGTGTTAAAGGTTGAACACCACATGTCGTTGAATACAACTTTCATTTCTTATATGTTTCTATGGCAGATGTGTATTTCTATGCATTCTATTACCAATGTATATAACAACAGAAGGGTTGACTCTGACAAGGTTAAAATATTAACCCAGTGTGTACATATATGAAACATGAAAGATGACATCTTTCATGAAGTTGCCGGGGGAGCATGTCAGAGTCTAGAACAGTGCAGTGATGCAGTGACATCGTTACGCCCGCCAGGCGACTTAGTCCCCAGCAGGGATGCCGTAACTTCGTTACGACGCCAGGCGAGTAGTAGTTACCTGCCTGCAGGTTGCTGGCTGACGAGACGGCCAGCCTTCAGGCAAGGACGACGCAAGACGCACGCATGCCTCGTGAAGCCACTTCAGGTGGGAGGCAAGTTGCGAGCTATAGGCAGGCAGCTCTGGGACGTCGACTCGACTGGACGCATGATGAGAGAAAGGCGTTGTGTGGTTTCTGTGTCTGAAAGTCGAGTGTCTGGACATCTTGAGAGATAGACTGTGAGCTGTATTGTGTATGTAAGTGTATTGAAGTATCAAGTATATCTTGTAGTGATCATCGTATTGTATATGATCTGTAAATAAATCCATTGAACGTTGTGTCGTTGAGTCTTAAGTCAAATCACGTTGTACTTGTACTGTCTCACATGTGTTAGGTTAGCGAGCCAAGTTTAAGACCCTGACAGACGTACATAAATCTTTTGACACGTGTACCCACTCCTCGCCATTGTCTAAGTCCTCAAGTGCACATGCATGTTGAATAATGTCTTCGGCTTGACCCATCCACGACCTTCCTCTTTTTAACTCTGCTGCCCTTCACCTTTCTAATTTTACAATGCAGTGGATGTTGTGTGTTTGCCTTTACTCTGAGGTAGGCACGTTCTATGCAAATTTGTATTCTGTCTTCAATGGTTGGAAAATCAAGAAGGCAGTGCATCGACCTGCATGCTGTATCTTTTCTACATCCAAGAATAATGTGCATAGCTTCGTTATGTATCCTGCCCATCCTTTCTATCTGCTTACGGCTGAGAGTCAGGATTGCCATTGCATACTCAAAAACAGACATGATCAGCCCCTCGCAAAGACGACATAGATGGATATGCTCACAATTTGCTGCCGCCATCTCTCGCATCGCAGCCACACCCAGCTTGGCATTTGTTATCACCTGGTCTATGTGCTCATTATAAGCAACACTTCGATCAAAACGTATCCCCAGGTAATTCATTGCCTGCGTATTTTCCACAGTCTCTAAACACAGATTTACCGTTGGTTTTGGGTTATTGACAATATGGTTATTTAAAGAGAAGCATGTCAGAGTTCTATTAGTAAAATTAAACGGAAGACCTTTTAAAATAAATGTCATTCAAATATATGCCCCAACAAGTGAATGCAGTGAAGAAAGTATAGAGGAATTTTATGAAGACATTGAGTCTGCTTTGAAGAACTGTAAACAATCAGAAATAAATATCACAATGGGTGATTTCAACGCAAAAATAGGAAAGCAATGTGATGGATGCAGTGTAGGAAACCATTGTTTGGGAGAGAGAAATGAAAGAGGATACCGACTTATAGAATGGGCAAAAGAACAAGAAATGGTTGTAGGAAACACCTGGTTTAAACAGCATCCTAGAAGATTATGGACATGGCTAGTCAAGACAGCAGGATTAAAAACCAGATAGATTACATTGTCAGAGTCCGACAGGGGACAGCGATGCAGGGACATAGTCCCTGGCGACTTAGCTCCCAGTAAGGGATGCAACAACTTCGTTGCGCCGCCAGGCAAATATGAGTTATCGGCCTGCGAGATCGCTGGCTGACCAGCGGTCAGGCCGCCAACGCAACACGCACGCCTGCCACGTGACGCCACGTCAGGCAGGAGGCAAGTTGCGAACCAGGTCCAGACAGCTCTGGGACACGGAACATGACGGACGTGTGAGAAAGGCGTTGTATGGTTTCTGTATTGAAAGGCGAGTGTCTGGACATCTTGCGAGTCAGACTTGTGACTGTATTGTGGATGTAAGTTGTAAAGTATCCATTATATGTATTTGTGATCATCGTTCTGTATTTGATATGTTAATAAATCCACCGAACGATGTGTCGTTGAGTCTTACGTCAAATCACGTTGTATTTGTACTGTCTCACACTTGTTAGGAAAGCGAGCCAAGTTTAAGACCCTGACATGTGTGAACGTGGAGGGCTCGTCCAGCTTTAATTTAGTTATATTTGAAAGTGAATAGCTTGTCCGTGTTGAACGTTTAATTTAATTAGATTTAAACTTAAATGTGATCATGGAAGGCTCATTTTGATTGTTACTACATTATTTAAACATGTGTAAGACCATTTGTAAACGTACAATGCATACATTCTGTTTGATCCTGTAAGCGTGTAAAACATTTGTGATTTGTGAAACTTGTCACCGTTTTGACCTTGTCGACATTGTGATCTTGTCGCCATTTTGACCTTGTCGCCATCTTGTAAATTTGATGTCCATGTCCTTACTGAATGTCATCTTGATGTAAGTGATGTGTCATCAATGTTGTAGAGTAGTAAGATACTTGTAGATTGTCTTTGTGAATTGAGTTTGTGGAACGCGAAAAGTGTTTGGAAAGAAAGTAAAGTGTATTGTAAAAAAAAAAAAAAAACTGTTGACGGACAAACTTACGACATACAATTACACTCAACGCCATACAAACCTAATCAATACTTAGTGACAAGCAGGCACACACCAACAAATAGACGCTAATTTATCTTCTTCCAAAATAAAAGCAGGTTTTTCCGTACCATCCGAAACCTTGCCGTAGAGGTCATTTGTAGTCTGAGGTAGCGACCCTACAGTTCCTAGCCCGCTTTCCAACCGTTCTTCACCGCATCCAGGGCACTTGAGTATACTTTTCCTTTTCGTATACTTTAAAAATGCATTTTTAGGCACATATCGTCCATATAAACAGATTGTAAATTGTTGATTACTAACCACTTATTACATATTGTGTGTGGCTGGTATTTCATTGACATTTTTCCATCATGTCTTCATTATTTGATTTCATTGATATGGGGATAAAATTACAGTTACATGGTGATGAATTAACACAATGGAGTGAGAAGAAATACTCTGAATACTGTGAACGTGAAGAAAGAGCAGCTGAAAGAGCATTAAAGCAGGCAGAGATATCTGCCAAACAAGTAGAGGCAGACACAGCCTTAAAGCAAGCAGAATTGTCTGAAAAGACAAAGCAAGCCGAATTAGAACTGACTGCAAAGACAAAGCAAGCTGAGATAGATAGTGAGTTGAAAAAGGCAGAAATAGCAGCTCAGAGTAAGAGAGAAGAACTGGAGTTACAGTTGAAGATGAAACAACTTGACACTGAGACTGCGATTAACAAAGAGTATAAGAAATCTGAGAGACTGGAGAAAGAAAACCAGTATAAGAAATATCAAGGTATTGTACGTAATTATACCTCGGGTGACTGCATTGCAGCCCTTACCCAAAATTTTGAAACTTTAATGGAACATTATCAAGTTCCACTGTCTGAATGGAATATTGTGTACATGAGGAGTTTGTCAGGGGAACCTCTTAAAGTTATTGAAACCATCCCCAAAGACCTCAGAAAAGATTACCATTATCTGAAATCTAAGATTATGGCACATTTTATGTTAGATGAGGCAGGTTACAGAGAACAGTTCAGTAAATTGAGCCCAAAACCGACTCAAACGTTCTCTGACTACCTCTGCTTAGTCCGAGATATTTTCAACAAATGGACGTCAGCAGCCAAAATTGAAAAAAGTTATCAGAGATTGGAAGATCTAATTATTAGAGACAAAATTGTGTCATCTATTCCTTCAGCCTTTGCTAAATTTTTGTTAGAGAATGAATGCTCTAGTGTGGATGAAATTGAAAGACGGGGTTCGGCTTACTACACAGCCAACAAAGATTGCTTTGCTACTGAAGATACTAACATTAACTTTGTAGCAGCGGCTAATTATGACAAACAACCCTACAGTAGGCAGAAATTTCGTAAGCCTACCTCTGAGAAGTTTTATCAGTGCGGGTATTGTAAATATTCTCATCATCAGAGTGAGATGTGTGATAAAAACCCTCGTTACAAGACGTACTTACAACACAGGGTAAATCAACAAAATCAGGAGCGTGAAACCTTCAAAGGGTTGACTAAATGTTTTCTCTGTAAGGCGTTCGGACACCATCGGAGGGATTGTGAGGGCAGGCAGATGACCAAAAAAACAGGTGCCGCCTTGTATGATAGTTCCGCGTCTGAAGAAGAAGAGCCAGAGAAACATCCTGTGAACTCAGCACAGGCTGTTGACATATTCAACGCAAACAAATGCTATGTTTGTAATACTTTCTATGAAGATGGTATTTTAAAATGCGGTCATACCATCCCTATTGCCAATGAAGAAGCTAATTCGGTAATAGGTTCAAAGGGCAGAATAAACATCCATCACGGATATGTAAATGGCAAATATGCTACAGTCCTTCGCGACACAGGAAGTACAATCATTGGCCTGAAAAGAACGTTCATATTGCCTACAGATTACACAGGCAGGCACGTAACATGTAGAACATTCTCAGGCAATATTGAGAGATACCCATTAGCATGGGCATATATTGATACACCTTTCCTCACTGGGAAAGTAAAGTGCGCTGCACTAACCAGTCCAGTTTGTGATATAATTATTGGTAATTTACCTGAGGTAAATGATAAACCTCATGACATAACATCTTCATGTAATGATGATACCATAACATCACCATCAAATGTCATCATTGAAAATGTCACACCACCTATTGTTTTTAATATAGCAAATGTAGCACTAAGTTCGCATGACATCATTGAAACTATTGTTCCATCATCATCATCTGATATCATTGAGTGTGTGAACGCAGTAATAAGAGCTACTGCTAGAGTGCAAGATGAATTAAATCAAACTGAGGCGATACAATTGCTCAGCCCAGTTTCACTACCTACTAACACCATGAAGGAAGCATTTGTAACAGCCCAAAAAGCTGATCCTTCATTTGGCAAAATACTTTGACCTGATCGGCCGAAAGCCAAAAGTAACCAAGAATGCAAAATGGCATTTTGCGATGAAAAATGACATACTCACTAGGTATTACACCAGAGGTGACAATACCACAGAGCAAACTGTTTTGCCAACTAGTTATCGCAAACAAGCCTTACATCTTGCACACGATATACCTCTTGCAGGACATATGGCATACGTTAAAACCAGATCAAGGTTATTGACACAATTTCACTGGCCAAAATTTTGCAATGACATTAAAGAATATTGCAGAAGTTGTGACACCTGCCAGAAACTGGTTAAAAAAGGTAAACACCCACAGGCAAAGTTACAAGTTACCGACTTAGCCAGTCGACCTTTTGAAAAGCTATCGGTTGACATAGTGGGCCCTCTCAGTCATACAACAACTAGAGGGAATAAATTTATTCTAACGGTCATTGATCAATGTAGTCGCTGGCCAGAAGCTATTCCGTTAAAGAACATAACTGCCAATGAAATAATGGAAGTGTTCTTCCATATTTTTTCTAGGATAGGGTTTCCAGATACTATCCAATCTGATAGGGGCACTCAGTTTATTGCCGCATCCACCCAAGCTTTCACCAAAATGCTGGGAGTTAAGCAGTGTTTCAATTCCCCCTACCATCCTCACAGTAGCGGAGTGATAGAAAAATTTAACGGGGATCTTAAGCACATGCTTGCAAAAGTGACGCAAGAACACCCCAACAACTGGGATGTATATCTACCAGCTATTCTTTTTGCTTATCGCGAGGTACCACATGCTAGTACCGGTTTCTCTCCTTTTGAACTTATCTATGGTGCCAAACCACGTGGCCCATTGACCATTTACCACCAAATGTTAACTGACTCTACACCAGTACTTAAACCCATATCATCATACTCATATGTGACATCATTGCGTGAAAGAATCATCAAATCTTGTGTTATTGCAAAGAATGCACTAAAACTATCTGCTGCTACTTATAGACAGTATGCTGACAGAGGTAACAGGACAATAACATTGACACCTGGACAGGACATTCTTCTTCTGCTACCTAGTGACAGACACCTTCTGACTGATTCTTGGCAGGGACCTTTTAAAGTGACAAGACAGATTTCACCTGTAGACTACGAGATCCTTATAAAAAAACAAACACAAAATATTTCACATAAATATGCTAAGACCATACCACAACAGAGACGACGAACAAGACGATACAACAGCTTGTACAGTGATAATAGATCACGAAGACGACGATGCTAGTGACGAAATTCCAACACCTGCATTAGACACGACAGACTGCTTGAAGGAGATCAAAATCAACCCAAATTTAACTCAAGCAGACACAGACAGTTGCAAACAACTTATACAACAGTACAACACCATCTTTTCCAACAACCCAGGACAAACAGAATTAATACAGCATCACATCGCACTCACATCAAACACACCCATTAGATGCAGACCATACACCATCCCATTACATTACAAAGAACAGTTACATCAAGAAATCATCAACTTAGAGAAAAATAACATCATAAGACGATCCCAATCAGACTACTCATCTCCCATGGTCATAGTACACAAAAAGGACAATACAATAAGACTGTGCATCGACTACCGAAAACTGAATAAAATAACTGTTCTAGATCTTGAGCCTATGGCAAACACTGACGATCTTCTGACAGAACTGACAGACGCTAGGTTCTTTACGACTGTAGACATGGTTAAAGGTTATTGGCAGATTGCTGTAGACGAACAGAGCAGACATCTGACAGCTTTCGCCACACCTTGGGGACTGTACGAATGGTGCAAACTTCCATTTGGGCTTGTTAACGCCCCATCCACATTCGTACGGATGACACGACTACTGCTAAGAGACATTCCTAACATAATTTGCTATATTGACGACATATGCATTCACACAGAGACAATGACGGAGCACATTAAGACATTAGACCAAACATTTGAACGGATCAAACAGCACGGACTGACAGTGAAGCCTGCAAAAGTAGACATAGCCTACCAGGAAATATCATTCTTGGGTTACAAAATATCCAATGGCTTTGTCACGACAGACGATAACATTGTGTCCAAGATACTAAAACTCTCACTTCCGACTACTAAAAAACAAGTCAGAAGTTTGCTGGGCCTAATCAATTACTATAGGCAATTTATTCCTGATTATTCGGAACTGACCGAGGTATTTACTAATTTACTAACAAAGGATAAACCTGAGGAAATTGTACACGATCAATGCCTAAAAATCGCATTTCATAAAGTGCTATCATGATACCTTTAACCATTTTTCCGATAAGAATAAACAGAATCTTATCCTTAAATTGCCCGATATCCATTTACCTTTCAGATTACGCACAGATGCTAGCTCCGTGGCGATTGGAGCAGTCCTATTGCAGGAGTACAACAACATCCTCCACCCAGTTTATTTTGTATCCCGGAAGCTGAAAGCCCGAGAGCGGGCATGGTCCATTCCTCAATTGGAAGCCCTAGCTTTAGTAGTAGGTATCACCAAATTGTCTAGATTTCTTCTAGGACGCCATTTCATCGTAGAATCGGACAGCAGCCCCTTACGTTGGATGAATTCAGGTGTGCCATCGAACCATATGATAGCGCGTTGGTCTCTGAAACTTCAAGATTATAGCTTTGAGGTTCGACATATCCCAGGCAGAACCAATTCAATTGCCGATCTTTTGTCACGTTGTCCGACCGACCCAGTGAGCACCAATGTCTGAGTGCAGTATGTAGAAATACACTCAGACCGACACAGCCATTTAGCAGTGAATAGTGGTTTTCCATTCACAAAAAGCTGTGTAATGTCTACAATATTGTGATAGGGATTACTCCCATTATATATAGTGTTCGTATTTTACTAGTTCATGTAGTGATTGTCGTGTATAAATGTGTAGTATGTGGTAGAAAGCGAACTTTAGTAACTGTATATATTACGTACAAGAACAGTGTCACATTCGCACTTACCTGAAGCGAATTATCCAACTTGACAGTGACAACTTCGTGTTGAATCGTCCAGGAACATTTTAATTACGAGTGTGAAAGAAAAAACTGAACAGTGACGACTTTTCTACACCTCTGCAGTGAACCGAAACCTTTAGTGTTCGACTGAAACATCTAACACATGAACATTCGATCGTAATCCAGAAGATTGTGTACCAAAATACAACACGAACTTTGAGAACATTGTTCCTCCCTTAAACTACATCAAACCGGAACAGGTGTGTTCTACAAGCTTTACCATCAGCTGATTTTAGAGCTCGTGTGTACTTCCGGATGAATTAGAAATTTAGAACAAAAATAGCAGACAACATATAAAAGATTAAAAAGTTTTGACGATTCTAAAATGTTTAGGATTCTATAAAATTGAATACACGAATTGTGTGTTTATTTATTTCTCTAATGTAATCTTAGAATCATATCTTGATTAACGTATTCATATTACCGACTTTTTCTCGTTAATATGAAGAAACGTCAAGCAATGACACTAAGAAATTAAATAGTTATTGTAAATTATTGTGTTTCACTAATGTATGAATTATTTCCCTTCCATTTATTGTTATTACATTTTCACACAAAGGGCCATAATTTGAAATGTATATGCTAATGTGTTGTGTGTAATATAACATGTTGTTGCTAAAGTGTTGACACCACAGGCAAGCATCTACTGGGCATGGCAGAGGGTTGCCAACATTGTATACCAACACAATAACTCCTGGCCAAGTAGGGACAGGGTTTGAGTGTTTTATACGACTTATATAAAGTCGTATTTCAGTCTCGCGAGATGGTTTTTGTTTCAAGAACCATATTATTATTTTTTTTTTCAAATTGCATTGACGTAGATGCGTGAAGCTGGTGCTACTGATCCGACTGGGTGATAATACGATTGAGGTAACCAGCCATCGAGAGGGTGAAGCCTGATATGTGTTAAACATGAAGCACCACATGTCTTTGTACCCAACTCCCAGTTCTTATATATTTCTATGCCATGTGTGTAATTTTGATAACGTTGTGTATAACAATGGGAAGGTAGACTCTGACAAGGGCATACTATTAACCCAACAGGTACAGACATTAGACATGAAAGACGACATCTTTCATGGATTTTACCGGGGGAGCGTGTCAGAGTCCGACAGGGGACAGCGATGCAGGGACATCGTTACGACCGCCAGGCGACTTAGCTCCCAGTAAGGGATGCAACAACTTCGTTGCGCCGCCAGGCAAATAGGAGTTATCGGCCTGCGAGATCGCTGGCTGACCAGCGGTCAGGCCGCCAACGCAACACGCACGCCTGCCACGCGACGCCACGTCAGGCAGGAGGCAAGTTGCGAACCAGGTCCAGACAGCTCTGGGACACGGAACATGACGGACGTGTGAGAAAGGCGTTGTATGGTTTCTGTATTGAAAGGCGAGTGTCTGGACATCTTGCGAGTCAGACTTGTGACTGTATTGTGGATGTAAGTTGTAAAGTATCCATTATATGTATTTGTGATCATCGTTCTGTATTTGATATGTTAATAAATCCACCGAACGATGTGTCGTTGAGTCTTACGTCAAATCACGTTGTATTTGTACTGTCTCACACTTGTTAGGAAAGCGAGCCAAGTTTAAGACCCTGACATACATCCTGATTAGCAAAAGGTTGCGAAATGCGTTAACAGTCGTAAAAACAGTTCTAAGTGCAGACTGTTACAATGATCACAGATTAATTACAGGCACATTGAGGGTAAAGTTAAAGAAAGTCAAGCATACAGCAGGAAACCCTAAATATGAATTGTGCAAATTGAAAACTGACATAGAAATACAAGATAATTTTAACATAGAAGTAAAGAACAAAGTAGATTTATTGTTTGATCTAATGATCATATTTCAAGAGGTATATGATCAATGGGAAATGCTGAAGAATTCAATCAGTTGTGCAGCAGAAAAAAAACTATTCCAAAAATAAAGAAAGTGTGCTGTAAGATATTTTACAACTAATGGAAACAAGAAGACAGATCAAAAATAATCCTGCCACATATGAAGAAATTCACAGAAAATTCAGAACCTTATATAAGGAGGCGAAAGAAACATGGCTTGAGAAAAATTGCAGAGAAATTGAAAAACAACACAACAGTAACTATGCGAAACTAATGCACACAAGAATTCAGGAGCTTACTAATTAAAGAACACGTACATCAGCAGGCTGCCTACAGACAAAAGATGGAAGAGTCATAATAGAAAAAAGATCCGATCTTACATGTATGGTCAGATTACGTGAAAAACCTTTATGATGATAACAGAGACGAAACAGTACGATGTTCAAAATAATAATGAAGGACCAGCAATTTTGAAGATGGAGGTTCAAAATGCTCTTAACCATATGAACCTAGCAAGACCCCCGGTTCAGACAGCGTCACAACAGAAATGATTAATGCTTTAGAAGAATATGGAATAGATAAAGTTATCAGTCTGCTTAATACAATATATGATACTGGAAATATACAGCGGGAGTTATGCAGATCTGTATTTATTGCAATCCCAAAGAAATAAGGAGCCTTGGAATGTGATCAACATCGAACAATTAGTATGATGAGTCACATCACGAAGATTTTGCTAAGAATTATAATGCAAAGAGTTAGGAAAATACATCCTGAAATAGGAGAAGAACAATGTGGGTTTGTAGAAGACAGGGGTACAGTAAATGATGTGTATATACTGAGAACCGTAATCGAACGTTCTATAGAAGTAGACAAAGATCTACACCTTTGCTTTATTGACTACACAAAGGCTTCCGATAAAGTGAGACATGTAAACATGATAAGGATGCTTGAAGATCTATAAATTGATGTAAAAGACATTAGACTTGTAAAAAACATATATTGGAAACAACAAGCTGCCATAAGAGTTGATAATGAAGTAAGCCAATATCAGCCTATTAAGAGAGGTGTGAGACAGGGATGTGTAATGTCTTCAGAATATTTTCAGAAATATTAAAGATAAGGAAGGAATCAACATTGTGGGACGATGCATCAATAACATTATATATGCAGATGATACAGTCTTGATTGCTGACAATGAAAAGGACCTGCAAAATTTAGTAGATGCGGTTGTTACACACAGTGAACAACTAGGGGTAGAATTAAATTGTAAAAAAACACAGATTATGGTCGTCACTAGGAAGAACGAAATACCACAATGTAATATACAAGTAAATGGGAATATTCTTCAACAAGTGAATAGGTACAATTATCTCGGAACAGTAATAACATCTGATGGGAGATGCCTTGAAGAGATTAGAACAAGAATCGCCATGGCACAAGTAATCTTTAGCAAGGTGAAAAACATACTGACCAATAAAAAGATGTCAATTGAAGCGAGAAAAAGAGTGTTGAGATGCTACATAGAACCTGTACTTTTATATGGGTGTGAAGCTTGGACAATGAGCAGTCAGGCTGAAAAACATCTGAAGGCTGTAGAAATGTGGTTTCTGAGGAAAATGCAAACAATAACATGGGCAGCCAGAAAGACCAATGAACAAGTCCTTCAAGAAACAAATGAAGATCGTAAACTGATTAGAGACATTAGACGTAGACAGTCACAATTTTGTGGGCATGTTATGAGAAGAAATAATTTGGAAAACTTGGTGACAACTGGCAAGATTGAAGGGAACAGACCAAGGGGAAGACCTAGAAGCAAGTACCTGGATGGCTTTGCCTTGTGGTATGTTCGAGACAGAAAAACGCAGCTGATCCACGTCTCTTGTGATCGAGTGAGATGGCAGAACATGACCGCCTACGCTTACCTGTATGGCACATGATGGATGGATGGATGTCACTGTTGCCTTTGTTGGGTTGGCCATTGCTCCAGCTTCAACACACCAAGTACTTATGGGATTGAGTTCGGTTTGTAGTTCCACAGCAATCTGATTTCTATCTTTACCCTGACGATACACTAAAACATCGTCGGCATATGACAGTGTCCTCCCCGGTCCAGTGATCTGCTCGCTGGTGATTCTCACAGTGTAGGCGTTGAAAAGCACCGGAGATAATGTGATCCCTGTGGTAGGCCAGGATATACTGCGTGTTTTTTTTTTTTCGAAGACTAACTGCCACATCTGAAAACTACTTTCCGTTGGAAGAGGGCTGCGGTGATCCAACTAAGGAGGAAAGGACTTATCTCGAGTTCAAGAAGCTGAAGCATTAAGAAATCCAAGGGTACTCTGTTGTATTTATTCTCAAGATCAATTTCTGCAGTGAAGGTTTCAATGCCTGAGTTCAAATCTTCAAAGACGTCATGGGCAAAGCTTTCTGCATTGGTCCATGTTTCTGTTTTTGGACGGTACCCTCTCAGGATAGATGGGAAAGAACCTTGCCTCTCTAGCTGAATTGATATTTTCCTGGAAATTATCTTCTTCAGCAGCTTGCCTAATGTACTATGCATGGTTATTACTCGATATCTCTGAATGTTTGTGTGGTCTTTGCCAGGCTTCGGCAGGGGAATTAGATAGCTGTGTAACAATTCATCCTTTATGTTAGCGCGCCTTATACTGTTATTGTAAATGTTTGCTAGTTTCTTTAGCTCGTTTTCGGTACACCTATTGATGTCATCGTATCTTATGCCATCTGGCCCTGGAGCGCTGTTTTTTTATCGTCGAAGCACAGCCTTGATTTCTTTCACTGCCACTGTGTCTTCATCCGAAATTTTCTGGGCCTTACACCTGTCTGATGTGACCTCCTTGGCAAGATGTCGGCCTCTCATGTATGTCTGGTTGCTCTGCCCTAAATAGCTTTCGAAGAGGGTTTTTCCCTTATTCTCGTCAGTCCTCTGCCAGATAAGGTCAGCACCTTATAAGTCAGAAATTCTCTTATTCTTGGCCACCCCACTCATGATTTTATGTAGTCGCCAGAACCATTTCAGTGACGTCTCTTTTCTTACTTTTTGGCATATCTCTGCCCATTTTTCTCTTTTAACCACCTTAACCAGTTCTTTGAAATAGCCTACATTTGTGCATGCAGGGACATGGATGGGCAATTATGTTCTTCTTGGCATTTTGCCATTTCCTTACAGCACTGCGCTTATCCACCCAGTCCTTCTCCACCTCAAAATTCTACTACGATGGCTGCTCCCGGCTCTTTTTTCCTGCCCAGAAGCTTTCTACGCTTGTCGCGCCTTAATTTGCTCACCACATCTTGCCTTGTACTATCATACTGTGCCATGAGTCTGATCTGTAGAACAATGGTAGGATGAATTGTCATTAGTGGTCAAAGGAAAGAAATACACCGGGAAGCGGTTATTTGTAAGGGCCAACGAAATTGTGAGGTTTAGACCACTTGATCGGAAAGGTCGAGAAAGGGAAGGAAAACAAAGACGGGGAGTCAGAGAACTGGAGACCAATGGGTACGCATCTAATGACCAGGCAGGGAGCCGAGAACTTAATCTCCACTGTCGTAATGAAACGTCGAGAGACATCGACGGCAAGCAACTGATTGCACGCTATATATCTTAATCGCGTACCCATGGCTGAGAAAGGCATTACCACGACCAGCTGTGTCGTGTGCAGAAGTCGCTGACCTGTGAATGTAAGCGCCTGCGGCCATGTTTAACAGGACTGGTGTAAGTAGGGTTTAGAAGTGTTTTGTGTGTACAATTGTATATGAACAGTTAGCCTGGATATGAGGCAGTACGACGATAAGTGTGTAAACGATATTGTGTGTAGATGGAACATTGAATCGACCAGTGGTTGTGTCGCATAGAAACAATGCATGATGCCATGTTTAACTCTGAGGCTATGTGTTGTGTTCACTGTGTGTCAGCGTACATTCCACAAAGAGTGTCAATGTGGCAGCATCCCAATACCCCTAGGTTACTTTGGCAAACGCTTATTGGCAACTTGGGGTCTACGTCATTCAAAAGAACTCGGCAAAATTGAGGCAAATGGCAATCGAACCGACAGTGAGCGATAGTCAACATCAATAGCTCAGTAAATGATTGCTAACTTCAGATTATTACAAATTATTCAAAGTATTACACCAAATGATGTGCGCCGACACTAATTATGTGAAGTTGGAAAAAGGAGTGGTTAGCATGGTAGTCAACAAGATGTATCATCAGCTACAGATTCTTCAATAAGCCATAAACAGTTAAGGCTATGTACGCCAAGAAGATAATAGGAGAAGCACATTAATTACAGACAACAGAAGCCAATGTACTACCTAATAGTAATTAACCACAGAGGGTGTATAAGTGACACCAGCATACAGATCAAGAATAACAACATAAGGTCATCTATAGTGCCTTCATAGAATAATCATGTCAAAACTAGTATATGTTCCAGAAATGTGTTCCAGGACAGTGAATAGTACCCTAGGAGATATCTACACCTCTGGTGAGGAGCTGCACCTGACTACCAAGTTTATCAATGTCGACTTGTGAGTGAAACGGGGACGGCCACGCTGATTGATATCAATTCCGGAAGCAGGCGGAATTAGTGCCGAGCATCAGGACCAGCCACTTGAAACATCATCGCTGGATATATATAGGGCAAGTTAATTCTAGCTAATTGTGTATGTGTACAGCTCGATAACAAAAAGCTAGCAGACACCTATGTATAATATTGTTCAATCACCCTGATGAATTAGATTGTCCTTACACAGGGATGATGTTAGTTAGTTAACCTTTGAAAGTTAAAGTCGATTGTTCAATAGAGTTACAGGGTACAGGTTATCAAAACAAGATCAGCGGTAACGCCGACAGATAATAGACACAACAGATAACCATGTCTACATTGTCAGGCTTCATAGCTCTAGGTGAGAAGTGTGGTTTAACAGGGAAAGAGCTTATGACATGGGCTAAACAAAAGTTGAGTGAACACCAGAAGCAAGAACAAGAATATAGACCATCAGTTAGAGAGTTTGACAGGCAGAAATTAGCAGCACGGACAGAGCTCAAAGATAAGAAATTATCGGCACAAGAAGCAGCAGCAAAAGAAGCCAAAGAACTTGAACTACAGAAATTTGCAGCACAGACAGAGCTCGAAGAAAAGAAATTACCAGCATTAGCTTTCGAGTAACAGAAACTGGCAGTGCAATTAACATTGAAAGACAAAGATGTAGAGGGTAGTATTGAAGTAAAGATGCTAGAACTGGAGAAGTAGACTGAAGTTGCGAAGACTAAATTGGTAGCCAAAGCATTGGACCCCATTCGAAGATATCAAGGTATCGTCAGGAACCTTGCACAAGGGGACTACATCTCTGCATGGGTTACCAACTTTGAAGTATTGATGAGCCACTACAAGGTGCCACTCGAAGAGTGAGCGATCCTCTTCCATAAGCATTTGTCCCTTGAGCCACTGAAAATAGTAAAGGTCATCCCAGAGCATCTGCTAACCGATTACAACTATGTGAAAGAAAGAGTTGGCACATTTCAGTTTAGATCAGTCGGGTCTTAGAACGGCATATAGAGCGCTGACTCCGAAGTCGAACCAAACATTCATGGATTTCGTTGCTGAAACCCAATCTCTGTATGATAAGTGGCTGAAGGCAGCTAAGGTGGGCAATGACTTCGAAAAGCTCAGAGACATGATTCTGAGAGACAAAATTATTTCAGCTGTGCCAGACTCCATGGCAACGTTCCTGTTTGAAAATAAGTGCCCCGAAATATCTGGAATGGAGTCCAAGGGCGAGGCGTACAATAATGCCCACAGGGATATTTTTGCAGAGGGGGCACAGCCAGAACTTATGGTAGGAGTAGCTACCAGGTTCTCTGACCGAAAGCAATCATACATACCCAAGAGTAAATATCAACCAACGACTAGATATACACCAGTCCCACTGAGACAAGAGGACGTAGCTCGAACTGGGCCAGTAAGGGAATGCAAATATTGTTGTCGCCAATACAGGGTGTTGGATATGTGCGACTAAAATCCTGGGTACAAGTCATACCTCAAGAACATGCCAGTCAGAAGAAACAATATGTACGCAGACTATAGAGACAGTCTAAAATGCTGGTTGTGTAGAAGCTGTGGCCACTTGGCCAGGGCATGTAGTTTGAGACGACTTAATGAAGACACCAACATTGCATACGCCATGTTCAGCAGCGACGAGGACGAACAACAGGACACAAATGCAACACACATATATGACAGTCAGGGCGACAGTAATAACAGCAAGGTGCACATACAGAAAGCCAACTCAGCTTACATAAAAGACGGAAGGTTGGACGTTCGACCAGGGTTAGTAAATTTACTAATTGTGAGAATGGTCAGAGACACAGGGACTCGATTGTGGGTGTAGACCAGAAAAACATAAGAGACGAAGACTACACAGACAAGCGAGTGACGTGTAGGTTATTTGGGGATGCACTAGAACAGTATAGAATAGCGTGGGAGGACATTGTCACCGACCGTTAGGGTGTTTCTATTGAAATAGACAGAAATCCCTATCCAAGAGTTTGCAGACAGTCTCTAGAAATTATGGCTCGTTACAAGAATGTCTAAAGGGATGGTCCCGATAGAAGAGACTAGGATTCACTTGGTAGACAAAGGCAGAAGGTGAAGAACACTCGTGTATGTAGGAAGACCTAACACGAATGTCTAGTTTATCTGTCGGTGATCCTTCGTCATTTGATGAAGCCCCCTGCTTTAAATACTTTCACGCACTCACACGCACGCCTTTCATTCAAATGATCACGAGTGGAGTACGTGGGTGCAAGTATAAAACAATAAACTGTTTAATAATAAAAGAGATAATGAAAATTGTCGTTCAATTGGTGAACTGAGACAATTTAATTTATGTTACAGGTATAAAAATAAAACAGTTTTCTGATGCTTAGCTAGATAGCATATCATCATTCACACCATCCAGACAGTGACACACTCAGAACACATGTAGACACAGAGTCACCTGAGACAATCTGATCTCGGTTAGGAATAGTGCTGGCTTTCGTTTGTATTAGGTCTTGGTGTCGACCCTAACATTCGACAGGTGTACGACGCTCCTCCGGATTCCAGGTTCCGTCTCCACAAGTTGGTGGCTCTAAGTTTCGAACCGGACCAGTTAGGTGTCAGGCGTATCAGGAGTGAGGCTCCCCCAGTCTTATTGCAGCAATACAGATCTGTTCTGGTATAATCTACCAAGGATGGAGTTGAATATGGCAGCCCACTTCATGTAAAGTCTGCTTAGCACAGCAGCTATGGTCGTTTTGAACCGGACGGAAGTTGTTAGTCCCAATTTCTGGGTGCCGCAGTACTAATAGCATATCGCCGTATTCCCGTTGCTAGGGAGTGCCGGCCATATACTTGGTATTAATGATAAGGGTAGAAGACAAGGAAAACAGAATGTGACGTCATTTGCATAGATAACGTGAAAATACACGCTGTCCCCAATAGTGCAGTGTGTAGTTTTAGTGCAGAAAATGTCTGCTTTGTCATTATGATGTCATTATGACGTCATTATTAGTCATTTAGCTGCTGTACTGAATCCAGAATGTAAATAGGAATTCAGCTAACGTAATTTTGGTGGTGTTTGGATGGTGATCTAGACTCATCCCGTCACAAATGCCCCTTCTAGAGAAAAGTACGACTAGGTGAACTTTTTGGGGTAGGCGAGTCTAGATCGACTATGACTTTTTTTCCTCCTGAGTCAGTCTGGTCATTGTCTTTATCCTCAGCAGTAGGGTGTCTGCTCAGGAAACTTGCTCCCACATTTTCTTTTCCTGGGATGTACTCCACATTGAATGTGTATGATTGTAGGAGCAGTGACCATCTCATCAACCGGGTGTTTAACTTCTTGGAGGCAGCTAAGAACATCAGATGTTGGTGGTCACTCTGAACCATGAATTTTGTTCCATATAAGTATGGTTGGAATTTCTGTACCGCCCATACTAGAGATAAACATTCCTTTTCGATGGTGGAATAGTTCCCCTCAACATGGTTTAACTTTCGACAGCGTATGCTACTGGGAAAAGGATGGCAGGGTATTCTCGTCCTCCCTGCAACAGTGTTGCCTAACACCAACATTACTGGCATCCGTCCGCAAGGTAAATGTTTTGGTAAGATCTGGGAGTTGCAAGATGGGTTTTGCTGAAAGTCTGTCTTTAAGGATGGTGTACGCAGTCTCACAATCTGCAGTCCAGTTAACTTTCTCTGGGGCTCCCTTCTTTGTGGCATCTGTGAGAGGGGCTGCAACCATGTTGAAATTCTGGATATATTTTTGGTAGAACCCACACAGAGACACAAAGCATCTCACATCTTTCATGGTCTTGGGTCGCGGTGCGGCTTGTAGTTTTTCTACATTTTTCGGGTCAGGCGAGGTGTAACCCTGGACTATGGTATGTCCCAGAAATTCTAGTTTGTGAGATGCTAGTTTGCACTTGGTGGGCCGAGCAGTCAATCCTACTTCAGCTAATCTGGTTAACAGAACTTCCAATGAGGATAAATGTTCCTCAAATGTATTGGAGACAATGAGGATGTCGTCCATGAAGTTGGTAATGGATGGGTCTCATAGAGGGTCTAATAGCATCCTCATCATCCTGGTGAAAACACTGGGTGCGTTACTAAGGCCAAATGGGAGCACGTTGAATTTGTAGTGTTCCGTTGAGGTGCTGAATGCCAGGTAGAGTCGAACATCTTCCTTCACGGGGATTTGGTAGTATCCTGTGCTCAAGTCTATCTTAGAGAAATACTTGGCTTTACTCAGCTTGGCGAAGAGTTGCCCATGGTCTGGTAGCGGTTCTGCTTGGAACTCGGTTATACCATTCAGTTGGCGATAGTCGATGCAGAGCCGATGCTCCCCACTAGGTTTTCTAAGCAGCACCACGTTTGCACTGTACGGTAACTCCGAAGTTGAGATTATGTCTTCTCAAAGTAGCCGGTTGATCTCAATTCTGAGTGCCTCTTCCTTTGCATAGGGAATGGGATACTGTTTCTGCCTAATAGGATCAGGGCTGGTCAGCTTCATATCAAATTTTATCAAGCTAGTGCGACTTGGTTTGTCGGTGAGGAGTGTTGCGTGAGCTTTTAATACTTCCTCCAATTTTTCCTTTTGCGATGTGGTCAGGTTGGGATTTATTTCCACATCCTGGTAGGTCTCTTGAAGTTGTAGGGGGTATTCCACCGCAATGTTCTCCCCATTCTCTACTTCAGTTGCAACTGCCATTGCCAACAAATGTCTTGGTGGGTCATTTGCTATTGCATAATATTTGCGGAGCAAATTGATATGATACATTTTCTGCTTACCCTTGATGGCGATCCTGTAATTGGTACGGGACAGTTTCTCTACCACGAGGAACGGCCCCTGCCACCCAATCTCAACCTTATTGTTTCCGCTAGGGAGTAGTAGTAAGACTTTGTCCCCTACCTCTAGTGAACGATCCTTGGCCTTTTTATTGTAATACTCGGCATGTTTCGCTCGGGCTCTTCTAAGATTACTCGTCGCTAACGTCCATCCCATCTTTAACTTGTGTTTCAATTCTTCCACATACGTGGACGCATTTACTACTGTCTCGTCTGTTCTCTCCTCAGTCCATGTTCTCATGAGAGCTTATAGAGGACCTTTGATGGGCCTACCAAAGAGGAGGGTTGCCGGTGGAAGGCCAGTGGAGCCATGAGGAACTTCGCGGTAAGCAAATAGGGCTGCCGGTAGGTAATCATCCCAGACTTCTGGTATTTCCTGTGCCAACTTCCTCAGGATAGAAATCAATGTCCCGTTGAACCTTTCCACCAGGCCGTTAGACTGTGGGTGGTATGGACTGGAATGTATGTGGCGAGTCTGGAAAATATGGAAGACTTCTTCCATCAATCCCCCTCTAAAGTGAGAGCCGTTATCAGTGAGGATTTGGTTAGGGAAGCCTAGCCGAGTGAAAATAGTGACCAGGGCCTCTGCCACTCTTCTAGAATCAATGGATGGCAGGGTGATCGCTTCTCCCCACATGGAGCATGTATCCACCAGAGTTAATATGTATTTGTTTCTCCTTTTAGTTCTAGGGAGAGGTCCAACAATGTCGACCGCCACTCGCTCGAAGGGGGTATTCATGATGGGCATTTCCCCTAACTTAACTGGGGCAGTCGTGTGTCTGGGCGGAAATCGCTGAAACTCAGGACAAGATTTCACATACCTTTTGATGTCCCCATTCATTCCCGGCCAAAAATAATGACATGAAATGCGTTGATTAGTTGCCCCACCACCCATATGCCCACTAAACGATAGTGTGTGGCCCATGTGTAGAACTTGGGGCCTATATGCTGCTGGTACTACAAGTTGACCATGTTCCTGTTCATATTTACCGGCCCTACGATACAACAAATTTCCCTTCTTATAAAAGTCCTCTCTCTGCGGAGGGTTTCTAGCATTTGGAAGTTTCTTAACACAGTGTGCTAGAGTCGGGTCCTGGTTCTGTGCGGCTCTAATCTCCCCTGGGAGTGGATTCAGGGGTAGATCAGGCTCAGAGGTTGCTGTAACTTGAGCCCTGGTTTGCACAGCAGCCACTATCATGGGTGTGACTGGTTCCTCCAAGTAGACATATCCACATCCTAGTATCATGTCATAGATGGAGTCAGCCATCACTGCTGCCGATATCATACCCTTAACGACAAAGTCAGGGTAGGTGAGCTTTTTATCACGCCCGTTATCTCAATTGTGTCTTCGGTTATTTGGTCAGGGTCTACCAGGTGAGATGCTACTATGGAATCATATTGTAGACCGTATCGTAAAGACACTCGACCCACTGTCCATTGACAGTGATCTGCTCTATCATTAGAGGTCTTCTCAGTTCTTGAGGAGGTGGCCTCTTAGCGATTTTTTGTCTGTGGACAAGTATGCCGCAATCTTGTGATTAGGTTTTCGCCTACATTCTGACGTACTGTGGGAGTTATTCCTACAGTTCTTGCAGTAGGGTTGTCTAAAACCAGATGCGGTGGGGTTGTTCTGTTGTGGCTGGGGTTGCCTTTTATCTGCCGGTTGGTTATTGTATCGGGGTTGTCCCATGTTGGTTGGAGGTTGGTTCTTTTGAGGTTGGGGAGGTTTTGTTGGGACTGAGTCTCCATGGGCAGCCAGATACCTTTCAGCCAAGGCTATCATTTCCTCCAATTGCTGTGCCCCTTGTTCGACGATGAAAGTTTCCATCGATTTCGACATACAGTCCCTCAGCTGCTCAGCCAAAACCATCTCCCGCAAGCCATAATAGAGGTGTTCACACCCTCCCAATGTCTCCCATTTACAGAGATATCTCTGCAACCGAGCAGACAGTTGTGAGAATGACTCACCCTTCAGACGCCTCGCGGTTCGGAATTTCCGCTGATAAGCAGCTGAGGTTAACTCGTACCTCTTCAATAAAGCCGATTTCAAACTTTCATATGAATTTTCATGGCCAGGAGGTAGTCCCTGAAAGACTTCATACGCTGGTCCCCTCTGTGCCTGAGAAAGCTTCAAGTTCCAGTGTTCCCTAACCAACCCAAATGATTCAGCTAATTTCTCGAATTTCTGAAGGTAACAGTCTAACTGTTCCTGAGTTTCCTCATCAACGGAAAACTCATAGGACCCCCATGAGAAGTCGAATGTAGTTGGGATTCAATGCTGGGTACCGGAGAGCTGGTGTTAGAAAAGGTTGATGATAGAGCTTAGTTTTCTAGCTCTTTCATCCTCAGCTCATGCTGTCGGATCTTTTCGTTTTCCTGTAACTGCCTAAGTTCTTTCTCAGCCTCGATTTTCTTAAGCTCTGTCTCTGCTTCCAGTTTCTTTAGCTCGAGTTCATGCCTACGCATTTTATCTTCCCTGTTTTCTTTCCTTAACTCCCTCTCCATATCATGGAGATATTTGGCTGCATCAGGCACCTATAACCCCATAGCTAGTGCTGCTGCATGCAAATCTGCTGATGAACTCATGACTGAGTTTTGACTGAGAGGGTGAGTGATCAGTGGACTACAATTTCTATATCAATATTATCCTACTTCCCAATTCAAGTTGTACTAATACAATTGCAATAATTTACAAATATTATTAGTACATACACAAAAATGGTTAGTACAAACAATGATACAAAACACACTTTCACTCCTCTCTCAATCGAATGGAAACAACAAATTACAGAGTTTCCTACTCTACTCTACCCTTTACTGAGATGAGAAAAAAAAATTTTGTACCAAGTAACACAATTGATTAGAAATCCTATTTCTAATTAGCTGGGTAGATCCCGGACCGAGACCACAGTTGTCACCGACCGTTAGGGTGTGTCTATTGAAATAGACAGAAATCCCTATCCTAGAGTTTGCCGACAGTCTCTAGAAATTATGGCTCGTTACAAGAATGTCTAAAGGGATGGTCCCGATAGAAGAGACTAGGATTCACTTGGTAGACAAAGGCAGAAGGTGAAGAACACTCGTGTATGTAGGAAGACCTAACACGAATGTCTAGTTTATCTGTCGGTGATCCTTCGTCATTTGATGAAGCCCCCTGTCTTAAAAACTTTCACGCAGTCACACGCACGCCTTTCATTCAAATGATCACGAGTGGAGTACGTGGGTGCAAGTATAAAACAATAAACTCTTTAATAATAAAAGAGATAATGAAAATTGTCGTTCAATTGGTGAACTGAGACAATATAATTTATGTCACAGGTACAAAAATAAAACAGTTTTCTGATGCTTAGCTAGATAGCATATCATCATTCATACCATCCAGACAGTGACACACTCAGAACACATGTAGACACAGAGTCACCTGAGACAATCTGATCTCGGTTAGGAATAGTGCTGGCTTTCGTTTGTATTAAGTCTTGGAGTCGACCCTGGCATTCGACATGTGTACGATGCTCCTCCGGATTCCAGGTTCCGTCTCCACTAGTTTGTGGCTCTAAGTTTCGGTAACCGGACCAGTTAGGTGTCAGGCGTATCAGCAGTGAGGCTCCCCCAGTCTTATTGCAGCAATACAGATCTGATTTAGTATAATCTACCAAGGATGGAGTTGGATATGGCAGCCCACTTCATGTAAGGTCTGCTTAGCACAGCAGCTATGGTCGTTGTGAACCGGACGGAAGTTGTTAGTCCCAATTTCCGGGTGCCGCAGTACTAAAAGCATATCGCCGTATTCCCGTTGCTAGGGAGTGCCGGCCATATACTTGGTATTAATGATAAGGGTAGAAGACAAGGAAAACAGAATGTGACATCATTTGCATAAATAACGTGAAAATACACGCTGTCCCCAATAGTGCAGTGTGTAGTTTTAGTGCAGAAAATGTCTGCTTTGTCATTATGATGTCATTATGACGTCATTATTTGTCATTTAGATGCTGTACTGAATCCAGAATGTAAATAGGAATTCAGCTAACGTAATAGTGGTGGTGTTTGCATAGTGATCTAGACTCATCCAGTCACATATGCCCCTCCTAGAGAAAAGTACGACTAGGTGAACTTTTTGGGGTAGGTGAGTCTGGATCGACTATGGCTTATTTTCCTCCTGAGTCAGTCTGGTCATTGTCTTTGTCCTCAGCAGTAGGGCATTAATTGCCCGTACTACAAAGGGAGGGCAACGGCAGCAGTGTTGCAGCATCCGACAACAGAACTAATCTTTTGCACCATTCCTGATGTCAAAGAATGCACGCCCCAGGATATACAGAAAAGGGAAAAAGAAA
The DNA here is from genome assembly GCA_014155875.1 of Cepaea nemoralis. Classification (NCBI taxonomy): domain Eukaryota; kingdom Metazoa; phylum Mollusca; class Gastropoda; order Stylommatophora; family Helicidae; genus Cepaea; species Cepaea nemoralis. Next base: position 465,237 of record JACEFZ010026184.1, on the reverse strand, counting down.
ACATACAGATAGAGGAATGTAACTATGCAGCTTGGAATGGCCCAACAGAAGACAAGACTAGTAAAGTAGAAGACGATGCATCAGACATAGGGACTGACATTTATCATACATACGAAGATTACGGAAGAAACCAAAGACAAACAAGTGACCCTAGTACAGGGACTGAACAGGGAACATCTCTCGATGATAAGAACACAGTCATGGATGACAAGCAGGAACCAGTTGATGATTACAAACAATTAAGACAGTTGACACAGCAAGAACTGACATGGGATACATTACTTCTTAGACCAGACCTAACCGAGGATGAAAAGGAGAAAGTAGTCTGGGGGGGGTGAAAACATTAGAGTGGATTACCCACAATTCAACGACAGCACAGCAATGGTGAAACAATTTTTTATGCCATACTTAACTCACACATGTGCTAACAGGTTAGAAAAACATATGGTACAACAAGCATGCTCAGCACAAGAAAGTGGGTCAGTATCTAGGTATAGGTTACTGGACGAAGATGTCGTACACAAGAATGAAAATAGTCAAGAAGAAACATAAAAAGAAGGTTACGATAAAACAAACAGAAGTTACAGATTACACAAAAGCTGGTTGGGAGAATGAAATTCCCCCAAAGAGACCACATGTAAGATACACTGACACAAACGCTCTGTTAGCACAATGGCAACAAGGGGAAATTCCAGAAGATCAAATCGATAAACGAACACGAGACATCAAAATAAGGAATTGGAATTGTTTTGGAAAAGTATAGGTTGAACAGATGAGGAAAGGAAAGAGAAGACAAAAGAAATCGATAAGTTCAAACCAATAACAACATATCTCACACAAGAAGACGCAAATCATTGTACAATACTACATGTTAAGGAGACATCACACCACCAGGTAAATGCCATCATATACGTGTGACAACATACAGTTACCGGAGTCTGCAAGCATTGGCCAAAATAATATCAAACAGAAATAGTAAATTTCAAAATAGTAACACATCAATATAACCACCCACAAGATAAAATAAAATGTCTCTACGTAGAACACTCTTATCTTGTGATAGGTATAGTGTAAATACAGTATAGATTGTATAAAGGCTATATAGGTGATTGGTATAGTTAGTAGAATTGTTAGTAGTTAGTAGCCTTGATAAGTATAATGTTGATTGAATTGACATAATAGTATGGTAAATTCACAGAGGTAAAAACAGTAACAATGACTACAGCTATAATTGGTAAACAGTACAGTTAGAACGGTTGATGCTAGCCATAACATGGGCTATGAAATGTTACACTTGTTAGATGACAAAAGAAGATGGTCAGTAAATGGGACAGAATCCCGAGGGTATACTATGGTATACTTTAATACCATCAGCGGAAATCCATGTCATAGTATCATCTAAAAAACCATGCGTTCAAATAAGGTGACTGGTCAAGGGGGATCACTCTGGAGTACTAACCAAGATAACAACATGTCAATGTAGGAAATTTAATATATGATTGTTGTAACATAATATGCAGTTGCAAATGTGCAGATATGCATAATTATATATATATATATATATATATATATATATATATATATATATATATATATATATATATATATATATATATATATATATATATATATATAGACACACACACACACACACACACACACACACACACACACACCCAAGGTTGTTACTAATTTCAGACAAGAAGTTAGGGGGGGGGGGTGGAAATGGAAATAGGGGGTGGAAATGACTGGGCAAAAGAGATAGTGTCGAAGGTACCTCAAAGATGTTACCTCATTAGCAAACGGAGGGGGCTGAGACGGCTAGGCTAAAGTGAAAATTGAGAATCTGAATGGGAGAAGATACAGTCAGAGAAGACAGATACCAGCCAGAACCAACTAAGGGAGTAATAGCTAATACCATTCACAATCATTCAATAAACAAACCTCATAACACATATAGATATGTATAGGAACATCAGTTTATTGTCTTATAAGTACATACATAAACATCAGTGCATTCGTACGAACATAACCATCATGCATTGTATATTCATAAACAGTATGCACGTGATTGTAACAATAATGGTAACATTATTGATTGTAATATTGCCTGATTGTAACACAGAACGTGTAAAATGAGATGTTGGTGGAAACTGATAAATGATCGCAAACGAGAAAAGAAGAATCGACATCTGCGGAAGCATAATGGTTGACAGTGGGTCTAAAACCACGATACATAAGAGATGACACCTACAGGCTAAAAGAAAAGTAGAAGAAGCAGTTAACTGAAACACTACTACCAGTGATGCATATTGATTTTACAGAGTTGATATTGATGTGACTTAATTGATGATTTACATAGCAGTGTAAGAAAGTGGAATTAAATGCTATTAAAGATACAAAAATATACACAGACAAATCAATGAGCTCACGGGAATAAAAATAAGATTAAAGGCAGGTTTTTTTTTTTTTAATTTTTAAAAAGCATGAAAGATATTGGAGTTAGAGGCTATAATAAAGAGGTGGAATGAGCATATACGAGAATTATATGATGAAGGAAAGCATTAATAAAAAAAATAACTTAGAAGATCAACCTATTCTAAAAGAAGAAGTCGCTGATACTGTCCAATATATGAAAAAAAGGAAAACCACCTGGGCCATATGAAATCACAAAAGAAGAATTATAAGTACTGGGAGAATTTGGAGTAGATACATTAACTAAACTGTTGAATGATGTTTGCAGAAGTGGATATTTATGAAGTGATATGCTGAAAACGGTATGTATAGCGTTACCAAAAAGACCAGGAGCAATTGAACGCGTAGACTTGTGTACAATTAACGTAACAAACCATGTCACAAAGCTGCTATTAATAATTAAAATGAGTAGAACAAGAACATAAATAGAAATGGAAATTGGTGAAGAACAGTATGAACTTGTGGAAGGAAAGGGTGCAAACAACGCATTATATACTTTACGAACACTAATAGAAAGATCAACAGAGACACATAAAAACATATCTTGTACTTCATTGATTATACCAATGCACTTGATAAAGAAAACCGTGATGAACTAATTAAAATGTTGGAAGATATCAACACTAATGGGAACGATCTCAGAAGAATAAAAATTAAAAAAAAAAAACAAAAAAAAAACAATTCTTACTGGAACGAAGTAGCAGCATTTAAAATGGGAATTAAAGAGGGCAATTATGAACACATAACGCTAGGAATATGGCAGAGAGGTATTTTGTCACAGGGTCTCTTCTCCCTCTCTAGCGAAGTAATAATGAGAGAGATCAAAGAGAAACGGGGAATGCTTATCAGAGGTTATACTATAAACAATAGATGCAGATGACACAACAATGGTGGTTGATAATGCAAACGAAATACACCAATTGTTGAACATTGTAGGAATAGAGAGTTCAAAGAAAGTACTCTCATTTATTAATAATTAAAAAAAAGTAACAATGGTGATATCAAAGAAAAAGGTGACACCATAATGTGAAATGGAAATAGTTTGGAAATTTTTTAACCAAGTGGTTGATGTTAAATACCTAGGGACATTTAAAACATCAGACGGAAGATGCACAGCAGAGATTAAATGCAGAATACGGCAAGCAAAAGCTGCATTAAAGAAAATAAAGAGTATCTTATGCAATAAGTCACTATCATTGAAGGTAAGATAGAAAGTGCTGAAGTGCTATACAGAACCTGTTTTGCTGTATGACAGTGGATTTAGGAATGTAATTGAACAAATTACAAAGAACTTGGAAGCCACAGAGATGTGGTTCCTGAGACGAATGTTGCGAATTCCTTGGACTGCCAGAGTAACTAACGACGACTGCCTGAAACAGGCCAATGAAACTAGAACATTATATACAACAATAAGACAGAGACAAGCATCTTTCTTCGGTCACGTGATGAGAAGAGAGGCATTGGAGAAAATCGTGGCAACTGAAAAGATCAATGGGAAGAGAAGCAGAGGCAGACAAAGATAGATGCTGATGGATGGATTTAGATGATGGCATGGAGGGATATCATCAGCAGAGTTGATCCAGAAAACACAAGATCGAGATCTGCGGATCGTCATGAACGCCTTCGCCAGCTGGAATGGTACTTGATGATGGTGATAAGTTTGCCATTGCTTTGTGAACTACTAGCACTAGCACTGTTGTATGAGAATCAAGCTCAAGTCCGGCTGCTTCCAAATCGTCTGCAGCTGTGTTGTGAACACGGTACCCAGTACGCATTTGCAACCTCTTCGCCAAAGAGACGGTGCATGACTAGACGTACTTGAAATATTAATTGATGTTAGTAGCATAGAACACAGACGAATGGAGCAGTATACAGACAACTAGATTCTAGCGTAGAACTCAGACGAATGGAGCAGTATACAGACAACTAGATTCTAGCGTAGAACTCAGACGAATGGAGCAGTATACAGACAACTAGATTCTAGCGTAGAACTCAGACGTATGGAGCAGTATACAGACAACTAGATTCTAGCGTAGAACACAGAAAAATGGAGCAGTATACAGACAATTAGATTCTAGCGTAGAACACAGACAAATGGAGCAGTATACAGACAATTAGATTCTAGCGTAGATCACAGACGAATGGAGCAGTATACAGACAAACTAGATTCTAGCGTAGAACTCAGACGAATGGAGCAGTATACAGACAACTAGATTCTAGCGTAGAACTCAGACGTATGGAGCAGTATACAGACAACTAGATTCTAGCGTAGAACACAGAAAAATGGAGCAGTATACAGACAATTAGATTCTAGCGTAGAACACAGACAAATGGAGCAGTATACAGACAATTAGATTCTAGCGTAGAATCTAATTGTCTGTATACTGCTCCATTTTTCTGTGTTCTACGCTAGAATCTAGTTGTCTGTATACTGCTCCATACGTCTGAGTTCTACGCTAGAATCTAGTTGTCTGTATACTGCTCCATTCGTCTGAGTTCTACGCTAGAATCTAGTTGTCTGTATACTGCTCCATTCGTCTGTGATCTACGCTAGAATCTAATTGTCTGTATACTGCTCCATTTGTCTGTGTTCTACGCTAGAATCTAATTGTCTGTATACTGCTCCATTTTTCTGTGTTCTACGCTAGAATCTAGTTGTCTGTATACTGCTCCATACGTCTGAGTTCTACGCTAGAATCTAGTTGTCTGTATACTGCTCCATTCGTCTGAGTTCTACGCTAGAATCTAGTTGTCTGTATACTGCTCCATTCGTCTGAGTTCTACGCTAGAATCTAGTTGTCTGTATACTGCTCCATTCGTCTGTGTTCTATGCTACTAACATCAATTAATATTTCAAGTACGTCTAGTCATGCACCGTCTCTTTGGCGAAGAGGTTGCAAATGCGTACTGGGTACCGTGTTCACAACACAGCTGCAGACGATTTGGAAGCAGCCGGACTTGAGCTTGATTCTCATACAACAGTGCTAGTGCTAGTAGTTCACAAAGCAATGGCAAACTTATCACCATCATCAAGTACCATTCCAGCTGGCGAAGGCGTTCATGACGATCCGCAGATCTCGATCTTGTGTTTTCTGGATCAACTCTGCTGATGATATCCCTCCATGCCATCATCTAAATCCATCCATCAGCATCTATCTTTGTCTGCCTCTGCTTCTCTTCCCATTGATCTTTTCAGTTGCCACGATTTTCTCCAATGCCTCTCTTCTCATCACGTGACCGAAGAAAGATGCTTGTCTCTGTCTTATTGTTGTATATAATGTTCTAGTTTCATTGGCCTGTTTCAGGCAGTCGTCGTTAGTTACTCTGGCAGTCCAAGGAATTCGCAACATTCGTCTCAGGAACCACATCTCTGTGGCTTCCAAGTTCTTTGTAATTTGTTCAATTACATTCCTAAATCCACTGTCATACAGCAAAACAGGTTCTGTTATAGCACTTCAGCACTTTCTATCTTACCTTCAATGATAGTGACTTATTGCATAAGATACTCTTTATTTTCTTTAATGCAGCTTTTGCTTGCCGTATTCTGCATTTAATCTCTGCTGTGCATCTTCCGTCTGATGTTTTAAATGTCCCTAGGTATTTAACATCAACCACTTGGTTAAAAAATTTCCAAACCTATTTCCATTTCACATTATGGTGTCACCTTTTTCTTTGATATCACCATTGTTACTTTTTTTTAATTATTAATAAATGAGAGTACTTCTTTGAACTCTCTATTCCTACAATGTTCAACAATTGGTGTATTTCGTTTGCATTATCAACCACCATTGTTGTGTCATCTGCATCTATTGTTTATAGTATAACCTCTGATAAGCATTCCCCGTTTCTCTTTGATCTCTCTCATTATTACTTCGCTAGAGAGGGAGAAGAGACCCTGTGACAAAATACCTCTCTGCCATATTCCTAGCGTTATGTGTTCATAATTGCCCTCTTTAATTCCCATTTTAAATGCTGCTACTTCGTTCCAGTAAGAATTGTTTTTTTTTTGTTTTTTTTTTTTTAATTTTTATTCTTCTGAGATCGTTCCCATTAGTGTTTGATATCTTCCAACATTTTAATTAGTTCATCACGGTTTTCTTTATCAAGTGCATTGGTATAATCAATGAAGTACAAGATATGTTTTTATGTGTCTCTGTTGATCTTTCTATTAGTGTTCGTAAAGTATATAATGCGTTGTTTGCACCCTTTCCTTCCACAAGTTCATACTGTTCTTCACCAATTTCCATTTCTATTTATGTTCTTGTTCTACTCATTTTAATTATTAATAGCAGCTTTGTGACATGGTTTGTTACGTTAATTGTACACAAGTCTACGCGTTCAATTGCTCCTGGTCTTTTTGGTAAACGCTATACATACCGTTTTCAGCATATCACTTCATAAATATCCACTTCTGCAAACATCATTCAACAGTTTAGTTAATGTATCTACTCCAAATTCTCCCAGTACTTATAATTCTTCTTTTGTGATTTCATATGGCCCAGGTGGTTTTCCTTTTTTTCATATATTGGACAGTATCAGCGACTTCTTCTTTTAGAATAGGTTGATCTTCTAAGTTATTTTTTTTATTAATGCTTTCCTTCATCATATAATTCTCGTATATGCTCATTCCACCTCTTTATTATAGCCTCTAACTCCAATATCTTTCATGCTTTTTAAAAATTAAAAAAAAAAAACCTGCCTTTAATCTTATTTTTATTCCCGTGAGCTCATTGATTTGTCTGTGTATATTTTTGTATCTTTAATAGCATTTAATTCCACTTCTTACACTGCTATGTAAATCATCAATTAAGTCACATCAATATCAACTCTGTAAAATCAATATGCATCACTGGTAGTAGTGTTTCAGTTAACTGCTTCTTCTACTTTTCTTTTAGCCTGTAGGTGTCATCTCTTATGTATCGTGGTTTAGACCCACTGTCAACCATTATGCTTCCGCAGATGTCGATTCTTCTTTTCTCGTTTGCGATCATTTATCAGTTTCCACCAACATCTCATTTTACACGTTCTGTGTTACAATCAGGCAATATTACAATCAATAATGTTACCATTATTGTTACAATCACGTGCATACTGCTTATGAATATACAATGCATGATGGTTATGTTCGTACGAATGCAATGATGTTTATGTATGTACTTATAAGACAATAAACTGATGTTCCTATACATATCTATATGTGTTATGAGGTTTGTTTATTGAATGATTGTGAATGGTATTAGCTATTACTCCCTTAGTTGGTTCTGGCTGGTATCTGTCTTCTCTGACTGTATCTTCTCCCATTCAGATTCTCAATTTTCACTTTAGCCTAGCCGTCTCAGCCCCCTCCGTTTGCTAATGAGGTAACATCTTTGAGGTACCTTCGACACTATCTCTTTTGCCCAGTCATTTCCACCCCCTATTTCCATTTCCACCCCCCCCCCCTAACTTCTTGTCTGAAATTAGTAACAACCTTGGGTGTGTGTGTGTGTGTGTGTGTGTGTGTGTGTGTGTGTGTCTATATATATATATATATATATATATATATATATATATATATATATATATATATATATATATATATATATATATATATATATATATATATATATAATTATGCATATCTGCACATTTGCAACTGCATATTATGTTACAACAATCAGAAATCAAATTTCCTACATTGACATATTGGTATCTTGGTTAGTACTCCAGAGTGATCCCCTTGACCAGTCACCTTGTATGAACGCATGTTTTTTTGTTTTTTTAGATGATACTATGACATGGATTTCCGCTGATGGTATTAGAGTATGCCATAGTGTACCCTCGGGATTCTGACCCATTTTACTGACCATCTTCTTTTGTCATCTAACAAGTGTAACATTTCATAGCCCATGTTATGGCTAGCATCAACCGTTCTAACCTGTACTGTTTACCAATTATAGCTGTAGTCATTGTTACTGTTTTTTACCTCTGTGAATTTACCATACTATTATGTCAATTCAATCAACATTATACTTATCAAGGCTACTAACTACTAACAATTCTACTAACTATACCAATCACCTATATAGCCTTTATACAATCTATACTGTATTTACACTATACCTATCACAAGATAAGAGTGTTCTACGTAGAGACATTTTATTTTATCTTGTGGGTGGTTATATTGATGTGTTACTATTTTGAAATTTACTATTTCTGTTTGATATTATTTTGGCCAATGCTTGCAGACTCCGGTAACTGTATGTTGTCACACGTATATGATGGCATTTACCTGGTGTGTTGATGTCTCCTTAACATGTAGTATTGTACAATGATTTGCGTCTTCTTGTGTGAGATATGTTGTTATTGGTTTGAACTTATCGATTCTTTTGTCTTCTCTTTCCTTTCCTCATCTGTTCAACCTATACTTTTCCAAAACAATTCCAATTCCTTATTTTGATGTCTCGTGTTCGTTTATCGATTTGATCTTCTGGAATTTCCCCTTGTTGCCATTGTGCTAACAGAGCGTTTGTGTCAGTGTATCTTACATGTGGTCTCTTTGGGGAATTTCATCTCCCAACCAGCTTTTGTGTAATCTGTAACTTCTGTTTGTTTTATCGTAACCTTCTTTTTATGTTCTTCTTGACTATTTTCATTCTTGTGTACGACATCTTCGTCCAGTAACCTATACCTAGATACTGACCCACTTTCTTGTGCTGAGCATGCTTGTTGTACCATATGTTTTTCTAACCTGTTAGCACATGTGTGAGTTAAGTATGGCATAAAAATTGTTTCACCATTGCTGTGCTGTCGTTGAATTGTGGGTAATCCACTCTAATGTTTTCACCCCCCCCCAGACTACTTTCTCCTTTTCATCCTCGGTTAGGTCTGGTCTAAGAAGTAATGTATCCCATGTCAGTTCTTGCTGTGTCAACTGTCTTAATTGTTTGTAATCATCAACTGGTTCCTGCTTGTCATCCATGACTGTGTTCTTATCATCGAGAGATGTTCCCTGTTCAGTCCCTGTACTAGGGTCACTTGTTTGTCTTTGGTTTCTTCCGTAATCTTCGTATGTATGATAAATGTCAGTCCCTATGTCTGATGCATCGTCTTCTACTTTACTAGTCTTGTCTTCTGTTGGGCCATTCCAAGCTGCATAGTTACATTCCTCTATCTGTATGTTTTTCTTTTTCCCTTTTCTGTATATCCTGGGGCGTGCATTCTTTGACATCAGGAATGGTGCAAAAGATTAGTTCTGTTGTCGGATGCTGCAACACTGCTGCCGTTGCCCTCCCTTTGTAGTACGGGCAATTAATGCCCTACTGCTGAGGACAAAGACAATGACCAGACTGACTCAGGAGGAAAATAAGCCATAGTCGATCCAGACTCACCTACCCCAAAAAGTTCACCTAGTCGTACTTTCTCTAGGAGGGGCATATGTGACTGGATGAGTCTAGATCACTATGCAAACACCACCACTATTACGTTAGCTGAATTCCTATTTACATTCTGGATTCAGTACAGCATCTAAATGACAAATAATGACGTCATAATGACATCATAATGACAAAGCAGACATTTTCTGCACTAAAACTACACACTGCACTATTGGGGACAGCGTGTATTTTCACGTTATTTATGCAAATGATGTCACATTCTGTTTTCCTTGTCTTCTACCCTTATCATTAATACCAAGTATATGGCCGGCACTCCCTAGCAACGGGAATACGGCGATATGCTTTTAGTACTGCGGCACCCGGAAATTGGGACTAACAACTTCCGTCCGGTTCACAACGACCATAGCTGCTGTGCTAAGCAGACCTTACATGAAGTGGGCTGCCATATCCAACTCCATCCTTGGTAGATTATACTAAATCAGATCTGTATTGCTGCAATAAGACTGGGGGAGCCTCACTGCTGATACGCCTGACACCTAACTGGTCCGGTTACCGAAACTTAGAGCCACAAACTAGTGGAGACGGAACCTGGAATCCGGAGGAGCATCGTACACATGTCGAATGCCAGGGTCGACTCCAAGACTTAATACAACGAAAGCCAGCACTATTCCTAACCGAGATCAGATTGTCTCAGGTGACTCTGTGTCTACATGTGTTCTGAGTGTGTCACTGTCTGGATGGTATGAATGATGATATGCTATCTAGCTAAGCATCAGAAAACTGTTTTATTTTTGTACCTGTGACATAAATTATATTGTCTCAGTTCACCAATTGAACGACAATTTCATATCTCTTTTATTATTAAAGAGTTTATTGTTTTATACTTGCACCCACGTACTCCACTCGTGATCATTTGAATGAAAGGCGTGCGTGTGACTGCGTGAAAGTTTTTAAGACAGGGGGCTTCATCAAATGACGAAGGATCACCGACAGATAAACTAGACATTCGTGTTAGGTCTTCCTACATACACGAGTGTTCTTCACCTTCTGCCTTTGTCTACCAAGTGAATCCTAGTCTCTTCTATCGGGACCATCCCTTTAGACATTCTTGTAACGAGCCATAATTTCTAGAGACTGTCGGCAAACTCTAGGATAGGGATTTCTGTCTATTTCAATAGACACACCCTAACGGTCGGTGACAACTGTTGTCTCGGTCCGGGATCTACCCAGCTAATTAGAATAGGATTTCTAATCAATTGTGTTACTTGGTACAAATTTTTTTTTCTCATCTCAGTAAAGGGTAGAGTAGAGTAGGAAACTCTGTAATTTGTTGTTTCATTCGATTGAGAGAGGAGTGAAAGTGTGTTTTGTATCATGTTTGTACTAACCATTTTTGTGTATGTACTAATAATATTTGTAAATTATTGCAATTGTATTAGTACAACTTGAATTGGGAAGTAGGATAATATTGATATAGAAATTGTAGTCCACTGATCACTCACCCTCTCAGTCAAAACTCAGTCATGAGTTCATCAGCAGATTTGCATGCAGCAGCACTAGCTATGGGGTTATAGGTGCCTGATGCAGCCAAATATCTCCATGATATGGAGAGGGAGTTAAGGAAAGAAAACAGGGAAGATAAAATGCGTAGGCATGAACTCGAGCTAAAGAAACTGGAAGCAGAGACAGAGCTTAAGAAAATCGAGGCTGAGAAAGAACTTAGGCAGTTACAGGAAAACGAAAAGATCCGACAGCATGAGCTGAGGATGAAAGAGCTAGAAAACTAAGCTCTATCATCAACCTTTTCTAACACCAGCTCTCCGGTACCCAGCATTGAATCCCAACTACATTCGACTTCTCATGGGGGTCCTATGAGTTTTCCGTTGATGAGGAAACTCAGGAACAGTTAGACTGTTACCTTCAGAAATTCGAGAAATTAGCTGAATCATTTGGGTTGGTTAGGGAACACTGGAACTTGAAGCTTTCTCAGGCACAGAGGGGACCAGCGTATGAAGTCTTTCAGGGACTACCTCCTGGCCATGAAAATTCATATGAAAGTTTGAAATCGGCTTTATTGAAGAGGTACGAGTTAACCTCAGCTGCTTATCAGCGGAAATTCCGAACCGCGAGGCGTCTGAAGGGTGAGTCATTCTCACAACTGTCTGCTCGGTTGCAGAGATATCTCTGTAAATGGGAGACATTGGGAGGGTGTGAACACCTCTATTATGGCTTGCGGGAGATGGTTTTGGCTGAGCAGCTGAGGGACTGTATGTCGAAATCGATGGAAACTTTCATCGTCGAACAAGGGGCACAGCAATTGGAGGAAATGATAGCCTTGGCTGAAAGGTATCTGGCTGCCCATGGAGACTCAGTCCCAACAAAACCTCCCCAACCTCAAAAGAACCAACCTCCAACCAACATGGGACAACCCCGATACAATAACCAACCGGCAGATAAAAGGCAACCCCAGCCACAACAGAACAACCCCACCGCATCTGGTTTTAGACAACCCTACTGCAAGAACTGTAGGAATAACTCCCACAGTACGTCAGAATGTAGGCGAAAACCTAATCACAAGATTGCGGCATACTTGTCCACAGACAAAAATCGCTAAGAGGCCACCTCCTCAAGAACTGAGAAGACCTCTAATGATAGAGCAGATCACTGTCAATGGACAGTGGGGTCGAGTGTCTTTACGATACGGTCTACAATATGATTCCATAGTAGCATCTCACCTGGTAGACCCTGACCAAATAACCGAAGACACAATTGAGATAACGGGCGTGATAAAAAGCTCACCTACCCTGACTTTGTCGTTAAGGGTATGATATCGGCAGCAGTGATGGCTGACTCCATCTATGACATGATACTAGGATGTGGATATGTCTACTTGGAGGAACCAGTCACACCCATGATAGTGGCTGCTGTGCAAACCAGGGCTCAAGTTACAGCAACCTCTGAGCCTGATCTACCCCTGAATCCACTCCCAGGGGAGATTAGAGCCGCACAGAACCAGGACCCGACTCTAGCACACTGTGTTAAGAAACTTCCAAATGCTAGAAACCCTCCGCAGAGAGAGGACTTTTATAAGAAGGGAAATTTGTTGTATCGTAGGGCCGGTAAATATGAACAGGAACATGGTCAACTTGTAGTACCAGCAGCATTATAGGCCCCAAGTTCTACACATGGGCCACACACTATCGTTTAGTGGGCATATGGGTGGTGGGGCAACTAATCAACGCATTTCATGTCATTATTTTTGGCCGGGAATGAATGGGGACATCAAAAGGTATGTGAAATCCTTGTCCTGAGTTTCAGCGATTTCCGCCCAGACACACGACTGCCCCAGTTAAGTTAGGGAAATGCCCATCATGAATACCCCCTTCGAGCGAGTGGCGGTCGACATTGTTGGACCTCTCCCTAGAACTAAAAGGAGAAACAAATACATATTAACTCTGGTGGATACATGCTCCATGTGGGGAGAAGCGATCACCCTGCCATCCATTGATTCTAGAAGAGTGGCAGAGGCCCTGGTCACTATTTTCACTCGGCTAGGCTTCCCTAACCAAATCCTCACTGATAACGGCTCTCACTTTAGAGGGGGATTGATGGAAGAAGTCTTCCATATTTTCCAGACTCGCCACATACATTCCAGTCCATACCACCCACAGTCTAACGGCCTGGTGGAAAGGTTCAACGGACATTGATTTCTATCCTGAGGAAGTTGGCACAGGAAATACCAGAAGTCTGGGATGATTACCTACCGGCAGCCCTATTTGCTTACCGCGAAGTTCCTCATGGCTCCACTGGCCTTCCACCGGCAACCCTCCTCTTTGGTAGGCCATCAAAGGTCCTCTATAAGCTCTCATGAGAACATGGACTGAGGACGAGAACAGACGAGACAGTAGTAAATGCGTCCACGTATGTGGAAGAATTGAAACACAAGTTAAAGATGGGATGGACGTTAGCGACGAGTAATCTTAGAAGAGCCCGAGCGAAACATGCCGAGTATTACAATAAAAAGGCCAAGGATCGTTCACTAGAGGTAGGGGACAAAGTCTTACTACTACTCCCTAGCGGAAACAATAAGGTTGAGATTGGGTGGCAGGGGCCGTTCCTCGTGGTAGAGAAACTGTCCCGTACCAATTACAGGATCGCCATCAAGGGTAAGCAGAAAATGTATCATATCAATTTGCTCCGCAAATATTATGCAATAGCAAATGGACCCACCAAGACATTTGTTGCAATGGCAGTTGCAACCTGAAGTAGAGAATGGGGAGAACATTGCGGTGGAATACCCCCTACAACTTCAAGAGACCTACCAGGATGTGGAAATAAATCCCAACCTGACCACATCGCAAAAGGAAAAATTGGAGGAAGTATTAAAAGCTCACGCAACACTCCTCACCGACAAACCAAGTCGCACTAGCTTGATAAAATTTGATATGAAGCTGACCAGCCCTGATCCTATTAGGCAGAAACAGTATCCCATTCCCTATGCAAAGGAAGAGGCACTCAGAATTGAGATCAACCGGCTACTTTGAGAAGACATAATCTCAACTTCGGAGTTACCGTACAGTGCAAACGTGGTGCTGCTTAGAAAACCTAGTGGGGAGCATCGGCTCTGCATCGACTATCGCCAACTGAATGGTATACCGAGTTCCAAGCAGAACCGCTACCAGACCATGGCAACTCTTCGCCAAGCTGAGTAAAGCCAAGTATTTCTCTAAGATAGACTTGAGCACAGGATACTACCAAATCCCCGTGAAGGAAGATGTTCGACTCTACCTGGCATTCAGCACCTCAACGGAACACTACAAATTCAACGTGCTCCCATTTGGCCTTAGTAACGCACCCAGTGTTTTCACCAGGATGATGAGGATGCTATTAGACCCTCTATGAGACCCATCCATTACCAACTTCATGGACGACATCCTCATTGTCTCCAATACATTTGAGGAACATTTATCCTCATTGGAAGTTCTGTTAACCAGATTAGCTGAAGTAGGATTGACTGCTCGGCCCACCAAGTGCAAACTAGCATCTCACAAACTAGAATTTCTGGGACATACCATAGTCCAGGGTTACACCTCGCCTGACCCGAAAAATGTAGAAAAACTACAAGCCGCACCGCGACCCAAGACCATGAAAGATGTGAGATGCTTTGTGTCTCTGTGTGGGTTCTACCAAAAATATATCCAGAATTTCAACATGGTTGCAGCCCCTCTCACAGATGCCACAAAGAAGGGAGCCCCAGAGAAAGTTAACTGGACTGCAGATTGTGAGACTGCGTACACCATCCTTAAAGACAGACTTTCAGCAAAACCCATCTTGCAACTCCCAGATCTTACCAAAACATTTACCTTGCGGACGGATGCCAGTAATGTTTTGGTAAGATCTGGAGTTGCAAGATGGGTTTTGCTGAAAGTCTGTCTTTAAGGATGGTGTACGCAGTCTCACAATCTGCAGTCCAGTTAACTTTCTCTGGGGCTCCCTTCTTTGTGGCATCTGTGAGAGGGGCTGCAACCATGTTGAAATTCTGGATATATTTTTGGTAGAACCCACACAGAGACACAAAGCATCTCACATCTTTCATGGTCTTGGGTCGCGGTGCGGCTTGTAGTTTTTCTACATTTTTCGGGTCAGGCGAGGTGTAACCCTGGACTATGGTATGTCCCAGAAATTCTAGTTTGTGAGATGCTAGTTTGCACTTGGTGGGCCGAGCAGTCAATCCTACTTCAGCTAATCTGGTTAACAGAACTTCCAATGAGGATAAATGTTCCTCAAATGTATTGGAGACAATGAGGATGTCGTCCATGAAGTTGGTAATGGATGGGTCTCATAGAGGGTCTAATAGCATCCTCATCATCCTGGTGAAAACACTGGGTGCGTTACTAAGGCCAAATGGGAGCACGTTGAATTTGTAGTGTTCCGTTGAGGTGCTGAATGCCAGGTAGAGTCGAACATCTTCCTTCACGGGGATTTGGTAGTATCCTGTGCTCAAGTCTATCTTAGAGAAATACTTGGCTTTACTCAGCTTGGCGAAGAGTTGCCCATGGTCTGGTAGCGGTTCTGCTTGGAACTCGGTTATACCATTCAGTTGGCGATAGTCGATGCAGAGCCGATGCTCCCCACTAGGTTTTCTAAGCAGCACCACGTTTGCACTGTACGGTAACTCCGAAGTTGAGATTATGTCTTCTCAAAGTAGCCGGTTGATCTCAATTCTGAGTGCCTCTTCCTTTGCATAGGGAATGGGATACTGTTTCTGCCTAATAGGATCAGGGCTGGTCAGCTTCATATCAAATTTTATCAAGCTAGTGCGACTTGGTTTGTCGGTGAGGAGTGTTGCGTGAGCTTTTAATACTTCCTCCAATTTTTCCTTTTGCGATGTGGTCAGGTTGGGATTTATTTCCACATCCTGGTAGGTCTCTTGAAGTTGTAGGGGGTATTCCACCGCAATGTTCTCCCCATTCTCTACTTCAGTTGCAACTGCCATTGCCAACAAATGTCTTGGTGGGTCATTTGCTATTGCATAATATTTGCGGAGCAAATTGATATGATACATTTTCTGCTTACCCTTGATGGCGATCCTGTAATTGGTACGGGACAGTTTCTCTACCACGAGGAACGGCCCCTGCCACCCAATCTCAACCTTATTGTTTCCGCTAGGGAGTAGTAGTAAGACTTTGTCCCCTACCTCTAGTGAACGATCCTTGGCCTTTTTATTGTAATACTCGGCATGTTTCGCTCGGGCTCTTCTAAGATTACTCGTCGCTAACGTCCATCCCATCTTTAACTTGTGTTTCAATTCTTCCACATACGTGGACGCATTTACTACTGTCTCGTCTGTTCTCTCCTCAGTCCATGTTCTCATGAGAGCTTATAGAGGACCTTTGATGGGCCTACCAAAGAGGAGGGTTGCCGGTGGAAGGCCAGTGGAGCCATGAGGAACTTCGCGGTAAGCAAATAGGGCTGCCGGTAGGTAATCATCCCAGACTTCTGGTATTTCCTGTGCCAACTTCCTCAGGATAGAAATCAATGTCCCGTTGAACCTTTCCACCAGGCCGTTAGACTGTGGGTGGTATGGACTGGAATGTATGTGGCGAGTCTGGAAAATATGGAAGACTTCTTCCATCAATCCCCCTCTAAAGTGAGAGCCGTTATCAGTGAGGATTTGGTTAGGGAAGCCTAGCCGAGTGAAAATAGTGACCAGGGCCTCTGCCACTCTTCTAGAATCAATGGATGGCAGGGTGATCGCTTCTCCCCACATGGAGCATGTATCCACCAGAGTTAATATGTATTTGTTTCTCCTTTTAGTTCTAGGGAGAGGTCCAACAATGTCGACCGCCACTCGCTCGAAGGGGGTATTCATGATGGGCATTTCCCTAACTTAACTGGGGCAGTCGTGTGTCTGGGCGGAAATCGCTGAAACTCAGGACAAGATTTCACATACCTTTTGATGTCCCCATTCATTCCCGGCCAAAAATAATGACATGAAATGCGTTGATTAGTTGCCCCACCACCCATATGCCCACTAAACGATAGTGTGTGGCCCATGTGTAGAACTTGGGGCCTATATGCTGCTGGTACTACAAGTTGACCATGTTCCTGTTCATATTTACCGGCCCTACGATACAACAAATTTCCCTTCTTATAAAAGTCCTCTCTCTGCGGAGGGTTTCTAGCATTTGGAAGTTTCTTAACACAGTGTGCTAGAGTCGGGTCCTGGTTCTGTGCGGCTCTAATCTCCCCTGGGAGTGGATTCAGGGGTAGATCAGGCTCAGAGGTTGCTGTAACTTGAGCCCTGGTTTGCACAGCAGCCACTATCATGGGTGTGACTGGTTCCTCCAAGTAGACATATCCACATCCTAGTATCATGTCATAGATGGAGTCAGCCATCACTGCTGCCGATATCATACCCTTAACGACAAAGTCAGGGTAGGTGAGCTTTTTATCACGCCCGTTATCTCAATTGTGTCTTCGGTTATTTGGTCAGGGTCTACCAGGTGAGATGCTACTATGGAATCATATTGTAGACCGTATCGTAAAGACACTCGACCCACTGTCCATTGACAGTGATCTGCTCTATCATTAGAGGTCTTCTCAGTTCTTGAGGAGGTGGCCTCTTAGCGATTTTTTGTCTGTGGACAAGTATGCCGCAATCTTGTGATTAGGTTTTCGCCTACATTCTGACGTACTGTGGGAGTTATTCCTACAGTTCTTGCAGTAGGGTTGTCTAAAACCAGATGCGGTGGGGTTGTTCTGTTGTGGCTGGGGTTGCCTTTTATCTGCCGGTTGGTTATTGTATCGGGGTTGTCCCATGTTGGTTGGAGGTTGGTTCTTTTGAGGTTGGGGAGGTTTTGTTGGGACTGAGTCTCCATGGGCAGCCAGATACCTTTCAGCCAAGGCTATCATTTCCTCCAATTGCTGTGCCCCTTGTTCGACGATGAAAGTTTCCATCGATTTCGACATACAGTCCCTCAGCTGCTCAGCCAAAACCATCTCCCGCAAGCCATAATAGAGGTGTTCACACCCTCCCAATGTCTCCCATTTACAGAGATATCTCTGCAACCGAGCAGACAGTTGTGAGAATGACTCACCCTTCAGACGCCTCGCGGTTCGGAATTTCCGCTGATAAGCAGCTGAGGTTAACTCGTACCTCTTCAATAAAGCCGATTTCAAACTTTCATATGAATTTTCATGGCCAGGAGGTAGTCCCTGAAAGACTTCATACGCTGGTCCCCTCTGTGCCTGAGAAAGCTTCAAGTTCCAGTGTTCCCTAACCAACCCAAATGATTCAGCTAATTTCTCGAATTTCTGAAGGTAACAGTCTAACTGTTCCTGAGTTTCCTCATCAACGGAAAACTCATAGGACCCCCATGAGAAGTCGAATGTAGTTGGGATTCAATGCTGGGTACCGGAGAGCTGGTGTTAGAAAAGGTTGATGATAGAGCTTAGTTTTCTAGCTCTTTCATCCTCAGCTCATGCTGTCGGATCTTTTCGTTTTCCTGTAACTGCCTAAGTTCTTTCTCAGCCTCGATTTTCTTAAGCTCTGTCTCTGCTTCCAGTTTCTTTAGCTCGAGTTCATGCCTACGCATTTTATCTTCCCTGTTTTCTTTCCTTAACTCCCTCTCCATATCATGGAGATATTTGGCTGCATCAGGCACCTATAACCCCATAGCTAGTGCTGCTGCATGCAAATCTGCTGATGAACTCATGACTGAGTTTTGACTGAGAGGGTGAGTGATCAGTGCACTACAATTTCTATATCAATATTATCCTACTTCCCAATTCAAGTTGTACGAATACAATTGCAATAATTTAAAAATATTATTAGTACATACACAAAAATGGTTAGTACAAACAATAATACAAAACACACTTTCACTCCTCTCTCAATCGAATGGAAACGACTAATTACAGAGTTTCCTACTCTACTCTACGATTTACTGAGATGAGAAAAAAAATTTTGTACCAAGTAACACAATTTATTAGAAATACTATTTCTAATTAGCTGGGTAGATCCCGGACCGAGACAACAGTTGTCACCGACCGTTAGGGTGTGTCTATTGAAATAGACAGAAATCCCTATCCTAGAGTTTGCCGACAGTCTCTAGAAATTATGGCTCGTTACAAGAATGTCTAAAGGGATGGTCCCGATAGAAGAGACTAGGATTCACTTGGTAGACAAAGGCAGAAGGTGAAGAACACTCGTGTATGTAGGAAGACCTAACACGAATGTCTAGTTTATCTGTCGGTGATCCTTCGTCATTTGATGAAGCCCCCTGTCTTAAAAACTTTCACGCAGTCACACGCACGCCTTTCATTCAAATGATCACGAGTGGAGTACGTGGGTGCAAGTATAAAACAATAAACTCTTTAATAATAAAAGAGATAATGAAAATTGTCGTTCAATTGGTGAACTGAGACAATATAATTTATGTCACAGGTACAAAAATAAAACAGTTTTCTGATGCTTAGCTAGATAGCATATCATCATTCATACCATCCAGACAGTGACACACTCAGAACACATGTAGACACAGAGTCACCTGAGACAATCTGATCTCGGTTAGGAATAGTGCTGGCTTTCGTTTGTATTAAGTCTTGGAGTCGACCCTGGCATTCGACATGTGTACGATGCTCCTCCGGATTCCAGGTTCCGTCTCCACTAGTTTGTGGCTCTAAGTTTCGGTAACCGGACCAGTTAGGTGTCAGGCGTATCAGCAGTGAGGCTCCCCCAGTCTTATTGCAGCAATACAGATCTGATTTAGTATAATCTACCAAGGATGGAGTTGGATATGGCAGCCCACTTCATGTAAGGTCTGCTTAGCACAGCAGCTATGGTCGTTGTGAACCGGACGGAAGTTGTTAGTCCCAATTTCCGGGTGCCGCAGTACTAAAAGCATATCGCCGTATTCCCGTTGCTAGGGAGTGCCGGCCATATACTTGGTATTAATGATAAGGGTAGAAGACAAGGAAAACAGAATGTGACATCATTTGCATAAATAACGTGAAATACACGCTGTCCCCAATAGTGCAGTGTGTAGTTTTAGTGCAGAAAATGTCTGCTTTGTCATTATGATGTCATTATGACGTCATTATTTGTCATTTAGATGCTGTACTGAATCCAGAATGTAAATAGGAATTCAGCTAACGTAATAGTGGTGGTGTTTGCATAGTGATCTAGACTCATCCAGTCACATATGCCCCTCCTAGAGAAAAGTACGACTAGGTGAACTTTTTGGGGTAGGTGAGTCTGGATCGACTATGGCTTATTTTCCTCCTGAGTCAGTCTGGTCATTGTCTTTGTCCTCAGCAGTAGGGCATTAATTGCCCGTACTACAAAGGGAGGGCAACGGCAGCAGTGTTGCAGCATCCGACAACAGAACTAATCTTTTGCACCATTCCTGATGTCAAAGAATGCACGCCCCAGGATATACAGAAAAGGGAAAAAGAAAACATACAGATAGAGGAATGTAACTATGCAGCTTGGAATGGCCCAACAGAAGACAAGACTAGTAAAGTAGAAGACGATGCATCAGACATAGGGACTGACATTTATCATACATACGAAGATTACGGAAGAAACCAAGACAAACAAGTGACCCTAGTACAGGGACTGAACAGGGAACATCTCTCGATGATAAGAACACAGTCATGGATGACAAGCAGGAACCAGTTGATGATTACAAACAATTAAGACAGTTGACACAGCAAGAACTGACATGGGATACATTACTTCTTAGACCAGACCTAACCGAGGATGAAAAGGAGAAAGTAGTCTGGGGGGGGGTGAAAACATTAGAGTGGATTACCCACAATTCAACGACAGCACAGCAATGGTGAAACAATTTTTTATGCCATACTTAACTCACACATGTGCTAACAGGTTAGAAAAACATATGGTACAACAAGCATGCTCAGCACAAGAAAGTGGGTCAGTATCTAGGTATAGGTTACTGGACGAAGATGTCGTACACAAGAATGAAAATAGTCAAGAAGAAACATAAAAAGAAGGTTACGATAAAACAAACAGAAGTTACAGATTACACAAAAGCTGGTTGGGAGAATGAAATTCCCCCAAAGAGACCACATGTAAGATACACTGACACAAACGCTCTGTTAGCACAATGGCAACAAGGGGAAATTCCAGAAGATCAAATCGATAAACGAACACGAGACATCAAAATAAGGAATTGGAATTGTTTTGGAAAAGTATAGGTTGAACAGATGAGGAAAGGAAAGAGAAGACAAAAGAAATCGATAAGTTCAAACCAATAACAACATATCTCACACAAGAAGACGCAAATCATTGTACAATACTACATGTTAAGGAGACATCACACCACCAGGTAAATGCCATCATATACGTGTGACAACATACAGTTACCGGAGTCTGCAAGCATTGGCCAAAATAATATCAAACAGAAATAGTAAATTTCAAAATAGTAACACATCAATATAACCACCCACAAGATAAAATAAAATGTCTCTACGTAGAACACTCTTATCTTGTGATAGGTATAGTGTAAATACAGTATAGATTGTATAAAGGCTATATAGGTGATTGGTATAGTTAGTAGAATTGTTAGTAGTTAGTAGCCTTGATAAGTATAATGTTGATTGAATTGACATAATAGTATGGTAAATTCACAGAGGTAAAAACAGTAACAATGACTACAGCTATAATTGGTAAACAGTACAGTTAGAACGGTTGATGCTAGCCATAACATGGGCTATGAAATGTTACACTTGTTAGATGACAAAAGAAGATGGTCAGTAAATGGGACAGAATCCCGAGGGTATACTATGGTATACTTTAATACCATCAGCGGAAATCCATGTCATAGTATCATCTAAAAAACCATGCGTTCAAATAAGGTGACTGGTCAAGGGGGATCACTCTGGAGTACTAACCAAGATAACAACATGTCAATGTAGGAAATTTAATATATGATTGTTGTAACATAATATGCAGTTGCAAATGTGCAGATATGCATAATTATATATATATATATATATATATATATATATATATATATATATATATATATATATATATATATATATATATATATATATATATATATATAAGACACACACACACACACACACACACACACACACACACACACCCAAGGTTGTTACTAATTTCAGACAAGAAGTTAGGGGGGGGGGTGGAAATGGAAATAGGGGGTGGAAATGACTGGGCAAAAGAGATAGTGTCGAAGGTACCTCAAAGATGTTACCTCATTAGCAAACGGAGGGGGCTGAGACGGCTAGGCTAAAGTGAAAATTGAGAATCTGAATGGGAGAAGATACAGTCAGAGAAGACAGATACCAGCCAGAACCAACTAAGGGAGTAATAGCTAATACCATTCACAATCATTCAATAAACAAACCTCATAACACATATAGATATGTATAGGAACATCAGTTTATTGTCTTATAAGTACATACATAAACATCAGTGCATTCGTACGAACATAACCATCATGCATTGTATATTCATAAACAGTATGCACGTGATTGTAACAATAATGGTAACATTATTGATTGTAATATTGCCTGATTGTAACACAGAACGTGTAAAATGAGATGTTGGTGGAAACTGATAAATGATCGCAAACGAGAAAAGAAGAATCGACATCTGCGGAAGCATAATGGTTGACAGTGGGTCTAAAACCACGATACATAAGAGATGACACCTACAGGCTAAAAGAAAAGTAGAAGAAG
Source organism: Cepaea nemoralis (assembly GCA_014155875.1). Taxonomy (NCBI): domain Eukaryota; kingdom Metazoa; phylum Mollusca; class Gastropoda; order Stylommatophora; family Helicidae; genus Cepaea; species Cepaea nemoralis. Next base: position 442,147 of record JACEFZ010026184.1, on the reverse strand, counting down.
CAGTTAACTGAAACACTACTACCAGTGATGCATATTGATTTTACAGAGTTGATATTGATGTGACTTAATTGATGATTTACATAGCAGTGTAAGAAAGTGGAATTAAATGCTATTAAAGATACAAAAATATACACAGACAAATCAATGAGCTCACGGGAATAAAAATAAGATTAAAGGCAGGTTTTTTTTTTTTAATTTTTAAAAAGCATGAAAGATATTGGAGTTAGAGGCTATAATAAAGAGGTGGAATGAGCATATACGAGAATTATATGATGAAGGAAAGCATTAATAAAAAAAATAACTTAGAAGATCAACCTATTCTAAAAGAAGAAGTCGCTGATACTGTCCAATATATGAAAAAAAGGAAAACCACCTGGGCCATATGAAATCACAAAGAAGAATTATAAGTACTGGGAGAATTTGGAGTAGATACATTAACTAAACTGTTGAATGATGTTTGCAGAAGTGGATATTTATGAAGTGATATGCTGAAAACGGTATGTATAGCGTTACCAAAAAGACCAGGAGCAATTGAACGCGTAGACTTGTGTACAATTAACGTAACAAACCATGTCACAAAGCTGCTATTAATAATTAAAATGAGTAGAACAAGAACATAAATAGAAATGGAAATTGGTGAAGAACAGTATGAACTTGTGGAAGGAAAGGGTGCAAACAACGCATTATATACTTTACGAACACTAATAGAAAGATCAACAGAGACACATAAAAACATATCTTGTACTTCATTGATTATACCAATGCACTTGATAAAGAAAACCGTGATGAACTAATTAAAATGTTGGAAGATATCAACACTAATGGGAACGATCTCAGAAGAATAAAATTAAAAAAAAAAACAAAAAAAAAACAATTCTTACTGGAACGAAGTAGCAGCATTTAAAATGGGAATTAAAGAGGGCAATTATGAACACATAACGCTAGGAATATGGCAGAGAGGTATTTTGTCACAGGGTCTCTTCTCCCTCTCTAGCGAAGTAATAATGAGAGAGATCAAAGAGAAACGGGGAATGCTTATCAGAGGTTATACTATAAACAATAGATGCAGATGACACAACAATGGTGGTTGATAATGCAAACGAAATACACCAATTGTTGAACATTGTAGGAATAGAGAGTTCAAAGAAAGTACTCTCATTTATTAATAATTAAAAAAAAGTAACAATGGTGATATCAAAGAAAAAGGTGACACCATAATGTGAAATGGAAATAGTTTGGAAATTTTTTAACCAAGTGGTTGATGTTAAATACCTAGGGACATTTAAAACATCAGACGGAAGATGCACAGCAGAGATTAAATGCAGAATACGGCAAGCAAAAGCTGCATTAAAGAAAATAAAGAGTATCTTATGCAATAAGTCACTATCATTGAAGGTAAGATAGAAAGTGCTGAAGTGCTATACAGAACCTGTTTTGCTGTATGACAGTGGATTTAGGAATGTAATTGAACAAATTACAAAGAACTTGGAAGCCACAGAGATGTGGTTCCTGAGACGAATGTTGCGAATTCCTTGGACTGCCAGAGTAACTAACGACGACTGCCTGAAACAGGCCAATGAAACTAGAACATTATATACAACAATAAGACAGAGACAAGCATCTTTCTTCGGTCACGTGATGAGAAGAGAGGCATTGGAGAAAATCGTGGCAACTGAAAAGATCAATGGGAAGAGAAGCAGAGGCAGACAAAGATAGATGCTGATGGATGGATTTAGATGATGGCATGGAGGGATATCATCAGCAGAGTTGATCCAGAAAACACAAGATCGAGATCTGCGGATCGTCATGAACGCCTTCGCCAGCTGGAATGGTACTTGATGATGGTGATAAGTTTGCCATTGCTTTGTGAACTACTAGCACTAGCACTGTTGTATGAGAATCAAGCTCAAGTCCGGCTGCTTCCAAATCGTCTGCAGCTGTGTTGTGAACACGGTACCCAGTACGCATTTGCAACCTCTTCGCCAAAGAGACGGTGCATGACTAGACGTACTTGAAATATTAATTGATGTTAGTAGCATAGAACACAGACGAATGGAGCAGTATACAGACAACTAGATTCTAGCGTAGAACTCAGACGAATGGAGCAGTATACAGACAACTAGATTCTAGCGTAGAACTCAGACGAATGGAGCAGTATACAGACAACTAGATTCTAGCGTAGAACTCAGACGTATGGAGCAGTATACAGACAACTAGATTCTAGCGTAGAACACAGAAAAATGGAGCAGTATACAGACAATTAGATTCTAGCGTAGAACACAGACAAATGGAGCAGTATACAGACAATTAGATTCTAGCGTAGATCACAGACGAATGGAGCAGTATACAGACAACTAGATTCTAGCGTAGAACTCAGACGAATGGAGCAGTATACAGACAACTAGATTCTAGCGTAGAACTCAGACGTATGGAGCAGTATACAGACAACTAGATTCTAGCGTAGAACACAGAAAAATGGAGCAGTATACAGACAATTAGATTCTACGCTAGAATCAATTGTCTGTATACTGCTCCATTTGTCTGTGTTCTACGCTAGAATCTAATTGTCTGTATACTGCTCCATTTTTCTGTGTTCTACGCTAGAATCTAGTTGTCTGTATACTGCTCCATACGTCTGAGTTCTACGCTAGAATCTAGTTGTCTGTATACTGCTCCATTCGTCTGAGTTCTACGCTAGAATCTAGTTGTCTGTATACTGCTCCATTCGTCTGTGATCTACGCTAGAATCTAATTGTCTGTATACTGCTCCATTTGTCTGTGTTCTACGCTAGAATCTAATTGTCTGTATACTGCTCCATTTTTCTGTGTTCTACGCTAGAATCTAGTTGTCTGTATACTGCTCCATACGTCTGAGTTCTACGCTAGAATCTAGTTGTCTGTATACTGCTCCATTCGTCTGAGTTCTACGCTAGAATCTAGTTGTCTGTATACTGCTCCATTCGTCTGAGTTCTACGCTAGAATCTAGTTGTCTGTATACTGCTCCATTCGTCTGTGTTCTATGCTACTAACATCAATTAATATTTCAAGTACGTCTAGTCATGCACCGTCTCTTTGGCGAAGAGGTTGCAAATGCGTACTGGGTACCGTGTTCACAACACAGCTGCAGACGATTTGGAAGCAGCCGGACTTGAGCTTGATTCTCATACAACAGTGCTAGTGCTAGTAGTTCACAAAGCATGGCAAACTTATCACCATCATCAAGTACCATTCCAGCTGGCGAAGGCGTTCATGACGATCCGCAGATCTCGATCTTGTGTTTTCTGGATCAACTCTGCTGATGATATCCCTCCATGCCATCATCTAAATCCATCCATCAGCATCTATCTTTGTCTGCCTCTGCTTCTCTTCCCATTGATCTTTTCAGTTGCCACGATTTTCTCCAATGCCTCTCTTCTCATCACGTGACCGAAGAAAGATGCTTGTCTCTGTCTTATTGTTGTATATAATGTTCTAGTTTCATTGGCCTGTTTCAGGCAGTCGTCGTTAGTTACTCTGGCAGTCCAAGGAATTCGCAACATTCGTCTCAGGAACCACATCTCTGTGGCTTCCAAGTTCTTTGTAATTTGTTCAATTACATTCCTAAATCCACTGTCATACAGCAAAACAGGTTCTGTATAGCACTTCAGCACTTTCTATCTTACCTTCAATGATAGTGACTTATTGCATAAGATACTCTTTATTTTCTTTAATGCAGCTTTTGCTTGCCGTATTCTGCATTTAATCTCTGCTGTGCATCTTCCGTCTGATGTTTTAAATGTCCCTAGGTATTTAACATCAACCACTTGGTTAAAAAATTTCCAAACTATTTCCATTTCACATTATGGTGTCACCTTTTTCTTTGATATCACCATTGTTACTTTTTTTTAATTATTAATAAATGAGAGTACTTTCTTTGAACTCTCTATTCCTACAATGTTCAACAATTGGTGTATTTCGTTTGCATTATCAACCACCATTGTTGTGTCATCTGCATCTATTGTTTATAGTATAACCTCTGATAAGCATTCCCCGTTTCTCTTTGATCTCTCTCATTATTACTTCGCTAGAGAGGGAAGAGACCTGTGACAAAATACCTCTCTGCCATATTCCTAGCGTTATGTGTTCATAATTGCCCTCTTTAATTCCCATTTTAAATGCTGCTACTTCGTTCCAGTAAGAATTGTTTTTTTTTTGTTTTTTTTTTTTAATTTTTATTCTTCTGAGATCGTTCCCATTAGTGTTGATATCTTCCAACATTTTAATTAGTTCATCACGGTTTTCTTTATCAAGTGCATTGGTATAATCAATGAAGTACAAGATATGTTTTTATGTGTCTCTGTGATCTTTCTATTAGTGTTCGTAAAGTATATAATGCGTTGTTTGCACCCTTTCCTTCCACAAGTTCATACTGTTCTTCACCAATTTCCATTTCTATTTATGTTCTTGTTCTACTCATTTTAATTATTAATAGCAGCTTTGTGACATGGTTTGTTACGTTAATTGTACACAAGTCTACGCGTTCAATTGCTCCTGGTCTTTTTGGTAACGCTATACATACCGTTTTCAGCATATCACTTCATAAATATCCACTTCTGCAAACATCATTCAACAGTTTAGTTAATGTATCTACTCCAAATTTCTCCCAGTACTTATAATTCTTCTTTTGTGATTTCATATGGCCCAGGTGGTTTTCCTTTTTTTCATATATTGGACAGTATCAGCGACTTCTTCTTTTAGAATAGGTTGATCTTCTAAGTTATTTTTTTTATTAATGCTTTCCTTCATCATATAATTCTCGTATATGCTCATTCCACCTCTTTATTATAGCCTCTAACTCCAATATCTTTCATGCTTTTTAAAAATTAAAAAAAAAAAACCTGCCTTTAATCTTATTTTTATTCCCGTGAGCTCATTGATTTGTCTGTGTATATTTTTGTATCTTTAATAGCATTTAATTCCACTTTCTTACACTGCTATGTAAATCATCAATTAAGTCACATCAATATCAACTCTGTAAAATCATATGCATCACTGGTAGTAGTGTTTCAGTTAACTGCTTCTTCTACTTTTCTTTTAGCCTGTAGGTGTCATCTCTTATGTATCGTGGTTTTAGACCCACTGTCAACCATTATGCTTCCGCAGATGTCGATTCTTCTTTTCTCGTTTGCGATCATTTATCAGTTTCCACCAACATCTCATTTTACACGTTCTGTGTTACAATCAGGCAATATTACAATCAATAATGTTACCATTATTGTTACAATCACGTGCATACTGTTTATGAATATACAATGCATGATGGTTATGTTCGTACGAATGCACTGATGTTTATGTATGTACTTATAAGACAATAAACTGATGTTCCTATACATATCTATATGTGTTATGAGGTTTGTTTATTGAATGATTGTGAATGGTATTAGCTATTACTCCCTTAGTTGGTTCTGGCTGGTATCTGTCTTCTCTGACTGTATCTTCTCCCATTCAGATTCTCAATTTTCACTTTAGCCTAGCCGTCTCAGCCCCCTCCGTTTGCTAATGAGGTAACATCTTTGAGGTACCTTCGACACTATCTCTTTTGCCCAGTCATTTCCACCCCCTATTTCCATTTCCACCCCCCCCCCTAACTTCTTGTCTGAAATTAGTAACAACCTTGGGTGTGTGTGTGTGTGTGTGTGTGTGTGTGTGTGTGTGTGTCTATATATATATATATATATATATATATATATATATATATATATATATATATATATATATATATATATATATATATATATATATATATATATAATTATGCATATCTGCACATTTGCAACTGCATATTATGTTACAACAATCAGAAATCAAATTTCCTACATTGACATATTGGTATCTTGGTTAGTACTCCAGAGTGATCCCCTTGACCAGTCACCTTGTATGAACGCATGTTTTTTTGTTTTTTAGATGATACTATGACATGGATTTCCGCTGATGGTATTAGAGTATGCCATAGTGTACCCTCGGGATTCTGACCCATTTACTGACCATCTTCTTTTGTCATCTAACAAGTGTAACATTTCATAGCCCATGTTATGGCTAGCATCAACCGTTCTAACTGTACTGTTTACCAATTATAGCTGTAGTCATTGTTACTGTTTTTACCTCTGTGAATTTACCATACTATTATGTCAATTCAATCAACATTATACTTATCAAGGCTACTAACTACTAACAATTCTACTAACTATACCAATCACCTATATAGCCTTTATACAATCTATACTGTATTTACACTATACCTATCACAAGATAAGAGTGTTCTACGTAGAGACATTTTATTTTATCTTGTGGGTGGTTATATTGATGTGTTACTATTTTGAAATTTACTATTTCTGTTTGATATTATTTTGGCCAATGCTTGCAGACTCCGGTAACTGTATGTTGTCACACGTATATGATGGCATTTACCTGGTGGTGTGATGTCTCCTTAACATGTAGTATTGTACAATGATTTGCGTCTTCTTGTGTGAGATATGTTGTTATTGGTTTGAACTTATCGATTTCTTTTGTCTTCTCTTTCCTTTCCTCATCTGTTCAACCTATACTTTTCCAAAACAATTCCAATTCCTTATTTTGATGTCTCGTGTTCGTTTATCGATTTGATCTTCTGGAATTTCCCCTTGTTGCCATTGTGCTAACAGAGCGTTTGTGTCAGTGTATCTTACATGTGGTCTCTTTGGGGAATTTCATTCTCCCAACCAGCTTTTGTGTAATCTGTAACTTCTGTTTGTTTTATCGTAACCTTCTTTTTATGTTTCTTCTTGACTATTTTCATTCTTGTGTACGACATCTTCGTCCAGTAACCTATACCTAGATACTGACCCACTTTCTTGTGCTGAGCATGCTTGTTGTACCATATGTTTTTCTAACCTGTTAGCACATGTGTGAGTTAAGTATGGCATAAAAAATTGTTTCACCATTGCTGTGCTGTCGTTGAATTGTGGGTAATCCACTCTAATGTTTTCACCCCCCCCCAGACTACTTTCTCCTTTTCATCCTCGGTTAGGTCTGGTCTAAGAAGTAATGTATCCCATGTCAGTTCTTGCTGTGTCAACTGTCTTAATTGTTTGTAATCATCAACTGGTTCCTGCTTGTCATCCATGACTGTGTTCTTATCATCGAGAGATGTTCCCTGTTCAGTCCCTGTACTAGGGTCACTTGTTTGTCTTTGGTTTCTTCCGTAATCTTCGTATGTATGATAAATGTCAGTCCCTATGTCTGATGCATCGTCTTCTACTTTACTAGTCTTGTCTTCTGTTGGGCCATTCCAAGCTGCATAGTTACATTCCTCTATCTGTATGTTTTCTTTTTCCCTTTTCTGTATATCCTGGGGCGTGCATTCTTTGACATCAGGAATGGTGCAAAAGATTAGTTCTGTTGTCGGATGCTGCAACACTGCTGCCGTTGCCCTCCCTTTGTAGTACGGGCAATTAATGCCCTACTGCTGAGGACAAAGACAATGACCAGACTGACTCAGGAGGAAAATAAGCCATAGTCGATCCAGACTCACCTACCCCAAAAAGTTCACCTAGTCGTACTTTTCTCTAGGAGGGGCATATGTGACTGGATGAGTCTAGATCACTATGCAAACACCACCACTATTACGTTAGCTGAATTCCTATTTACATTCTGGATTCAGTACAGCATCTAAATGACAAATAATGACGTCATAATGACATCATAATGACAAAGCAGACATTTTCTGCACTAAAACTACACACTGCACTATTGGGGACAGCGTGTATTTTCACGTTATTTATGCAAATGATGTCACATTCTGTTTTCCTTGTCTTCTACCCTTATCATTAATACCAAGTATATGGCCGGCACTCCCTAGCAACGGGAATACGGCGATATGCTTTTAGTACTGCGGCACCCGGAAATTGGGACTAACAACTTCCGTCCGGTTCACAACGACCATAGCTGCTGTGCTAAGCAGACCTTACATGAAGTGGGCTGCCATATCCAACTCCATCCTTGGTAGATTATACTAAATCAGATCTGTATTGCTGCAATAAGACTGGGGGAGCCTCACTGCTGATACGCCTGACACCTAACTGGTCCGGTTACCGAAACTTAGAGCCACAAACTAGTGGAGACGGAACCTGGAATCCGGAGGAGCATCGTACACATGTCGAATGCCAGGGTCGACTCCAAGACTTAATACAAACGAAAGCCAGCACTATTCCTAACCGAGATCAGATTGTCTCAGGTGACTCTGTGTCTACATGTGTTCTGAGTGTGTCACTGTCTGGATGGTATGAATGATGATATGCTATCTAGCTAAGCATCAGAAAACTGTTTTATTTTTGTACCTGTGACATAAATTATATTGTCTCAGTTCACCAATTGAACGACAATTTTCATTATCTCTTTTATTATTAAAGAGTTTATTGTTTTATACTTGCACCCACGTACTCCACTCGTGATCATTTGAATGAAAGGCGTGCGTGTGACTGCGTGAAAGTTTTTAAGACAGGGGGCTTCATCAAATGACGAAGGATCACCGACAGATAAACTAGACATTCGTGTTAGGTCTTCCTACATACACGAGTGTTCTTCACCTTCTGCCTTTGTCTACCAAGTGAATCCTAGTCTCTTCTATCGGGACCATCCCTTTAGACATTCTTGTAACGAGCCATAATTTCTAGAGACTGTCGGCAAACTCTAGGATAGGGATTTCTGTCTATTTCAATAGACACACCCTAACGGTCGGTGACAACTGTTGTCTCGGTCCGGGATCTACCCAGCTAATTAGAAATAGGATTTCTAATCAATTGTGTTACTTGGTACAAAATTTTTTTTTCTCATCTCAGTAAAGGGTAGAGTAGAGTAGGAAACTCTGTAATTTGTTGTTTCCATTCGATTGAGAGAGGAGTGAAAGTGTGTTTTGTATCATTGTTTGTACTAACCATTTTTGTGTATGTACTAATAATATTTGTAAATTATTGCAATTGTATTAGTACAACTTGAATTGGGAAGTAGGATAATATTGATATAGAAATTGTAGTCCACTGATCACTCACCCTCTCAGTCAAAACTCAGTCATGAGTTCATCAGCAGATTTGCATGCAGCAGCACTAGCTATGGGGTTATAGGTGCCTGATGCAGCCAAATATCTCCATGATATGGAGAGGGAGTTAAGGAAAGAAAACAGGGAAGATAAAATGCGTAGGCATGAACTCGAGCTAAAGAAACTGGAAGCAGAGACAGAGCTTAAGAAAATCGAGGCTGAGAAAGAACTTAGGCAGTTACAGGAAAACGAAAAGATCCGACAGCATGAGCTGAGGATGAAAGAGCTAGAAAACTAAGCTCTATCATCAACCTTTTCTAACACCAGCTCTCCGGTACCCAGCATTGAATCCCAACTACATTCGACTTCTCATGGGGGTCCTATGAGTTTTCCGTTGATGAGGAAACTCAGGAACAGTTAGACTGTTACCTTCAGAAATTCGAGAAATTAGCTGAATCATTTGGGTTGGTTAGGGAACACTGGAACTTGAAGCTTTCTCAGGCACAGAGGGGACCAGCGTATGAAGTCTTTCAGGGACTACCTCCTGGCCATGAAAATTCATATGAAAGTTTGAAATCGGCTTTATTGAAGAGGTACGAGTTAACCTCAGCTGCTTATCAGCGGAAATTCCGAACCGCGAGGCGTCTGAAGGGTGAGTCATTCTCACAACTGTCTGCTCGGTTGCAGAGATATCTCTGTAAATGGGAGACATTGGGAGGGTGTGAACACCTCTATGATGGCTTGTGGGAGATGGTTTTGGCTGAGCAGCTGAGGGACTGTATGTCGAAATCGATGGAAACTTTCATCGTCGAACAAGGGGCACAGCAATTGGAGGAAATGATAGCCTTGGCTGAAAGGTATCTGGCTGCCCATGGAGACTCAGTCCCAACAAAACCTCCCAACCTCAAAAGAACCAACCTCCAACCAACATGGGACAACCCCGATACAATAACCAACCGGCAGATAAAAGGCAACCCCAGCCACAACAGAACAACCCCACCGCATCTGGTTTTAGACAACCCTACTGCAAGAACTGTAGGAATAACTCCCACAGTACGTCAGAATGTAGGCGAAAACCTAATCACAAGATTGCGGCATACTTGTCCACAGACAAAAAATCGCTAAGAGGCCACCTCCTCAAGAACTGAGAAGACCTCTAATGATAGAGCAGATCACTGTCAATGGACAGTGGGTCGAGTGTCTTTACGATACGGTCTACAATATGATTCCATAGTAGCATCTCACCTGGTAGACCCTGACCAAATAACCGAAGACACAATTGAGATAACGGGCGTGATAAAAAGCTCACCTACCCTGACTTTGTCGTTAAGGGTATGATATCGGCAGCAGTGATGGCTGACTCCATCTATGACATGATACTAGGATGTGGATATGTCTACTTGGAGGAACCAGTCACACCCATGATAGTGGCTGCTGTGCAAACCAGGGCTCAAGTTACAGCAACCTCTGAGCCTGATCTACCCCTGAATCCACTCCCAGGGGAGATTAGAGCCGCACAGAACCAGGACCCGACTCTAGCACACTGTGTTAAGAAACTTCCAAATGCTAGAAAGAGGGTTTCTAGCATTTGGAAGTTTCTTAACACAGTGTGCTAGAGTCGGGTCCTGGTTCTGTGCGGCTCTAATCTCCCCTGGGAGTGGATTCAGGGGTAGATCAGGCTCAGAGGTTGCTGTAACTTGAGCCCTGGTTTGCACAGCAGCCACTATCATGGGTGTGACTGGTTCCTCCAAGTAGACATATCCACATCCTAGTATCATGTCATAGATGGAGTCAGCCATCACTGCTGCCGATATCATACCCTTAACGACAAAGTCAGGGTAGGTGAGCTTTTTATCACGCCCGTTATCTCAATTGTGTCTTCGGTTATTTGGTCAGGGTCTACCAGGTGAGATGCTACTATGGAATCATATTGTAGACCGTATCGTAAAGACACTCGACCCACTGTCCATTGACAGTGATCTGCTCTATCATTAGAGGTCTTCTCAGTTCTTGAGGAGGTGGCCTCTTAGCGATTTTTTGTCTGTGGACAAGTATGCCGCAATCTTGTGATTAGGTTTTCGCCTACATTCTGACGTACTGTGGGAGTTATTCCTACAGTTCTTGCAGTAGGGTTGTCTAAAACCAGATGCGGTGGGGTTGTTCTGTTGTGGCTGGGGTTGCCTTTTATCTGCCGGTTGGTTATTGTATCGGGGTTGTCCCATGTTGGTTGGAGGTTGGTTCTTTTGAGGTTGGGAGGTTTTGTTGGGACTGAGTCTCCATGGGCAGCCAGATACCTTTCAGCCAAGGCTATCATTTCCTCCAATTGCTGTGCCCCTTGTTCGACGATGAAAGTTTCCATCGATTTCGACATACAGTCCCTCAGCTGCTCAGCCAAAACCATCTCCCGCAAGCCATAATAGAGGTGTTCACACCCTCCCAATGTCTCCCATTTACAGAGATATCTCTGCAACCGAGCAGACAGTTGTGAGAATGACTCACCCTTCAGACGCCTCGCGGTTCGGAATTTCCGCTGATAAGCAGCTGAGGTTAACTCGTACCTCTTCAATAAAGCCGATTTCAAACTTTCATATGAATTTTCATGGCCAGGAGGTAGTCCCTGAAAGACTTCATACGCTGGTCCCCTCTGTGCCTGAGAAAGCTTCAAGTTCCAGTGTTCCCTAACCAACCCAAATGATTCAGCTAATTTCTCGAATTTCTGAAGGTAACAGTCTAACTGTTCCTGAGTTTCCTCATCAACGGAAAACTCATAGGACCCCCATGAGAAGTCGAATGTAGTTGGGATTCAATGCTGGGTACCGGAGAGCTGGTGTTAGAAAAGGTTGATGATAGAGCTTAGTTTTCTAGCTCTTTCATCCTCAGCTCATGCTGTCGGATCTTTTCGTTTTCCTGTAACTGCCTAAGTTCTTTCTCAGCCTCGATTTTCTTAAGCTCTGTCTCTGCTTCCAGTTTCTTTAGCTCGAGTTCATGCCTACGCATTTTATCTTCCCTGTTTTCTTTCCTTAACTCCCTCTCCATATCATGGAGATATTTGGCTGCATCAGGCACCTATAACCCCATAGCTAGTGCTGCTGCATGCAAATCTGCTGATGAACTCATGACTGAGTTTTGACTGAGAGGGTGAGTGATCAGTGGACTACAATTTCTATATCAATATTATCCTACTTCCCAATTCAAGTTGTACTAATACAATTGCAATAATTTACAAATATTATTAGTACATACACAAAAATGGTTAGTACAAACAATGATACAAAACACACTTTCACTCCTCTCTCAATCGAATGGAAACAACAAATTACAGAGTTTCCTACTCTACTCTACCCTTTACTGAGATGAGAAAAAAAAATTTTGTACCAAGTAACACAATTGATTAGAAATCCTATTTCTAATTAGCTGGGTAGATCCCGGACCGAGACAACAGTTGTCACCGACCGTTAGGGTGTGTCTATTGAAATAGACAGAAATCCCTATCCTAGAGTTTGCCGACAGTCTCTAGAAATTATGGCTCGTTACAAGAATGTCTAAAGGGATGGTCCCGATAGAAGAGACTAGGATTCACTTGGTAGACAAAGGCAGAAGGTGAAGAACACTCGTGTATGTAGGAAGACCTAACACGAATGTCTAGTTTATCTGTCGGTGATCCTTCGTCATTTGATGAAGCCCCCTGTCTTAAAAACTTTCACGCAGTCACACGCACGCCTTTCATTCAAATGATCACGAGTGGAGTACGTGGGTGCAAGTATAAAACAATAAACTCTTTAATAATAAAAGAGATAATGAAAATTGTCGTTCAATTGGTGAACTGAGACAATATAATTTATGTCACAGGTACAAAAATAAAACAGTTTTCTGATGCTTAGCTAGATAGCATATCATCATTCATACCATCCAGACAGTGACACACTCAGAACACATGTAGACACAGAGTCACCTGAGACAATCTGATCTCGGTTAGGAATAGTGCTGGCTTTCGTTTGTATTAAGTCTTGGAGTCGACCCTGGCATTCGACATGTGTACGATGCTCCTCCGGATTCCAGGTTCCGTCTCCACTAGTTTGTGGCTCTAAGTTTCGGTAACCGGACCAGTTAGGTGTCAGGCGTATCAGCAGTGAGGCTCCCCCAGTCTTATTGCAGCAATACAGATCTGATTTAGTATAATCTACCAAGGATGGAGTTGGATATGGCAGCCCACTTCATGTAAGGTCTGCTTAGCACAGCAGCTATGGTCGTTGTGAACCGGACGGAAGTTGTTAGTCCCAATTTCCGGGTGCCGCAGTACTAAAAGCATATCGCCGTATTCCCGTTGCTAGGGAGTGCCGGCCATATACTTGGTATTAATGATAAGGGTAGAAGACAAGGAAAACAGAATGTGACATCATTTGCATAAATAACGTGAAAATACACGCTGTCCCCAATAGTGCAGTGTGTAGTTTTAGTGCAGAAAATGTCTGCTTTGTCATTATGATGTCATTATGACGTCATTATTTGTCATTTAGATGCTGTACTGAATCCAGAATGTAAATAGGAATTCAGCTAACGTAATAGTGGTGGTGTTTGCATAGTGATCTAGACTCATCCAGTCACATATGCCCCTCCTAGAGAAAAGTACGACTAGGTGAACTTTTTGGGGTAGGTGAGTCTGGATCGACTATGGCTTATTTTCCTCCTGAGTCAGTCTGGTCATTGTCTTTGTCCTCAGCAGTAGGGCATTAATTGCCCGTACTACAAAGGGAGGGCAACGGCAGCAGTGTTGCAGCATCCGACAACAGAACTAATCTTTTGCACCATTCCTGATGTCAAAGAATGCACGCCCCAGGATATACAGAAAAGGGAAAAGAAAACATACAGATAGAGGAATGTAACTATGCAGCTTGGAATGGCCCAACAGAAGACAAGACTAGTAAAGTAGAAGACGATGCATCAGACATAGGGACTGACATTTATCATACATACGAAGATTACGGAAGAAACCAAAGACAAACAAGTGACCCTAGTACAGGGACTGAACAGGGAACATCTCTCGATGATAAGAACACAGTCATGGATGACAAGCAGGAACCAGTTGATGATTACAAACAATTAAGACAGTTGACACAGCAAGAACTGACATGGGATACATTACTTCTTAGACCAGACCTAACCGAGGATGAAAAGGAGAAAGTAGTCTGGGGGGGGGTGAAAACATTAGAGTGGATTACCCACAATTCAACGACAGCACAGCAATGGTGAAACAATTTTTTATGCCATACTTAACTCACACATGTGCTAACAGGTTAGAAAAACATATGGTACAACAAGCATGCTCAGCACAAGAAAGTGGGTCAGTATCTAGGTATAGGTTACTGGACGAAGATGTCGTACACAAGAATGAAAATAGTCAAGAAGAAACATAAAAAGAAGGTTACGATAAAACAAACAGAAGTTACAGATTACACAAAAGCTGGTTGGGAGAATGAAATTCCCCCCAAAAAGACCACATGTAAGATACACTGACACAAACGCTCTGTTAGCACAATGGCAACAAGGGGAAATTCCAGAAGATCAAATCGATAAACGAACACGAGACATCAAAATAAGGAATTGGAATTGTTTTGGAAAAGTATAGGTTGAACAGATGAGGAAAGGAAAGAGAAGACAAAAGAAATCGATAAGTTCAAACCAATAACAACATATCTCACACAAGAAGACGCAAATCATTGTACAATACTACATGTTAAGGAGACATCACACCACCAGGTAAATGCCATCATATACGTGTGACAACATACAGTTACCGGAGTCTGCAAGCATTTGGGCCCAAAAAAATATCAAACAGAAATAGTAAATTTCAAAATAGTAACACATCAATATAACCACCCACAAGATAAAATAAAATGTCTCTACGTAGAACACTCTTATCTTGTGATAGGTATAGTGTAAATACAGTATAGATTGTATAAAGGCTATATAGGTGATTGGTATAGTTAGTAGAATTGTTAGTAGTTAGTAGCCTTGATAAGTATAATGTTGATTGAATTGACATAATAGTATGGTAAATTCACAGAGGTAAAAACAGTAACAATGACTACAGCTATAATTGGTAAACAGTACAGTTAGAACGGTTGATGCTAGCCATAACATGGGCTATGAAATGTTACACTTGTTAGATGACAAAAGAAGATGGTCAGTAAATGGGTCAGAATCCCGAGGGTACACTATGGCATACTCTAATACCATCAGCGGAAATCCATGTCATAGTATCATCTAAAAAAACAAAAAAACATGCGTTCATACAAGGTGACTGGTCAAGGGGATCACTCTGGAGTACTAACCAAGATACCAATATGTCAATGTAGGAAAATTTTATTTCTGATTGTTGTAACATAATATGCAGTTGCAAATGTGCAGATATGCATAATTATATATATATATATATATATATAATATATATATATATATATATATATATATATTTTATATATATATATATATATATATATATATATATAGACACACACACACACACACACACACACACACACACACACACCCAAGGTTGTTACTAATTTCAGACAAGAAGTTAGGGGGGGGGGGGGGAAATGGAAATAGGGGGTGGAAATGACTGGGCAAAAGAGATAGTGTCGAAGGTACCTCAAAGATGTTACCTCATTAGCAAACGGAGGGGGCTGAGACGGCTAGGCTAAAGTGAAAATTGAGAATCTGAATGGGAGAAGATACAGTCAGAGAAGACAGATACCAGCCAGAACCAACTAAGGGAGTAATAGCTAATACCATTCACAATCATTCAATAAACAAACCTCATAACACATATAGATATGTATAGGAACATCAGTTTATTGTCTTATAAGTACATACATAAACATCAGTGCATTCGTACGAACATAACCATCATGCATTGTATATTCATAAACAGTATGCACGTGATTGTAACAATAATGGTAACATTATTGATTGTAATATTGCCTGATTGTAACACAGAACGTGTAAAATGAGATGTTGGTGGAAACTGATAAATGATCGCAAACGAGAAAAGAAGAATCGACATCTGCGGAAGCATAATGGTTGACAGTGGGTCTAAAACCACGATACATAAGAGATGACACCTACAGGCTAAAAGAAAAGTAGAAGAAGCAGTTAACTGAAACACTACTACCAGTGATGCATATGATTTTACAGAGTTGATATTGATGTGACTTAATTGATGATTTACATAGCAGTGTAAGAAAGTGGAATTAAATGCTATTAAAGATACAAAAATATACACAGACAAATCAATGAGCTCACGGGAATAAAAATAAGATTAAAGGCAGGTTTTTTTTTTTTAATTTTTAAAAAGCATGAAAGATATTGGAGTTAGAGGCTATAATAAAGAGGTGGAATGAGCATATACGAGAATTATATGATGAAGGAAAGCATTAATAAAAAAAATAACTTAGAAGATCAACCTATTCTAAAAGAAGAAGTCGCTGATACTGTCCAATATATGAAAAAAAGGAAAACCACCTGGGCCATATGAAATCACAAAAGAAGAATTATAAGTACTGGGAGAAATTTGGAGTAGATACATTAACTAAACTGTTGAATGATGTTTTCAGAAGTGGATATTTATGAAGTGATATGCTGAAAACGGTATGTATAGCGTTACCAAAAAGACCAGGAGCAATTGAACGCGTAGACTTGTGTACAATTAACGTAACAAACCATGTCACAAAGCTGCTATTAATAATTAAAATGAGTAGAACAAGAACATAAATAGAAATGGAAATTGGTGAAGAACAGTATGAACTTGTGGAAGGAAAGGGTGCAAACAACGCATTATATACTTTACGAACACTAATAGAAAGATCACAGAGACACATAAAAACATATCTTGTACTTCATTGATTATACCAATGCACTTGATAAAGAAAACCGTGATGAACTAATTAAAATGTTGGAAGATATCAAAAACTAATGGGAACGATCTCAGAAGAATAAAAATTAAAAAAAAAAACAAAAAAAAAACAATTCTTACTGGAACGAAGTAGCAGCATTTAAAATGGGAATTAAAGAGGGCAATTATGAACACATAACGCTAGGAATATGGCAGAGAGGTATTTTGTCACAGGGTCTCTTTTCCCTCTCTAGCGAAGTAATAATGAGAGAGATCAAAGAGAAACGGGGAATGCTTATCAGAGGTTATACTATAAACAATAGATGCAGATGACACAACAATGGTGGTTGATAATGCAAACGAAATACACCAATTTTTGAACATTGTAGGAATAGAGAGTTCAAAGAAAGTACTCTCATTTATTAATAATTAAAAAAAAGTAACAATGGTGATATCAAAGAAAAAGGTGACACCATAATGTGAAATGGAAATAGTTTTGGGAAATTTTTTTAAACCCAAATGGTTGATGTTAAATACCTAGGGACATTTAAAACATCAGACGGAAGATGCACAGCAGAGATTAAATGCAGAATACGGCAAGCAAAAGCTGCATTAAAGAAAATAAAGAGTATCTTATGCAATAAGTCACTATCATTGAAGGTAAGATAGAAAGTGCTGAAGTGCTATACAGAACCTGTTTTGCTGTATGACAGTGGATTTAGGAATGTAATTGAACAAATTACAAAGAACTTGGAAGCCACAGAGATGTGGTTCCTGAGACGAATGTTGCGAATTCCTTGGACTGCCAGAGTAACTAACGACGACTGCCTGAAACAGGCCAATGAAACTAGAACATTATATACAACAATAAGACAGAGACAAGCATCTTTCTTCGGTCACGTGATGAGAAGAGAGGCATTGGAGAAAATCGTGGCAACTGAAAAGATCAATGGGAAGAGAAGCAGAGGCAGACAAAGATAGATGCTGATGGATGGATTTAGATGATGGCATGGAGGGATATCATCAGCAGAGTTGATCCAGAAAACACAAGATCGAGATCTGCGGATCGTCATGAACGCCTTCGCCAGCTGGAATGGTACTTGATGATGGTGATAAGTTTGCCATGCTTTGTGAACTACTAGCACTAGCACTGTTGTATGAGAATCAAGCTCAAGTCCGGCTGCTTCCAAATCGTCTGCAGCTGTGTTGTGAACACGGTACCCAGTACGCATTTGCAACCTCTTCGCCAAAGAGACGGTGCATGACTAGACGTACTTGAAATATTAATTGATGTTAGTAGCATAGAACACAGGGCGAATGGAGCAGTATACAGACAACTAGATTCTAGCGTAGAACTCAGACGAATGGAGCAGTATACAGACAACTAGATTCTAGCGTAGAACTCAGACGAATGGAGCAGTATACAGACAACTAGATTCTAGCGTAGAACTCAGACGTATGGAGCAGTATACAGACAAATAGATTCTAGCGTAGAACACAGAAAAATGGAGCAGTATACAGACAATTAGATTCTAGCGTAGAACACAGACAAATGGAGCAGTATACAGACAATTAGATTCTAGCGTAGATCACAGACGAATGGGGCAGTATACAGACAACTAGATTCTAGCGTAGAACTCAGACGAATGGAGCAGTATACAGACAACTAGATTCTAGCGTAGAACTCAGACGTATGGAGCAGTATACAGACAACTAGATTCTAGCGTAGAACACAGAAAAATGGAGCAGTATACAGACAATTAGATTCTAGCGTAGAACACAGACAAATGGAGCAGTATACAGACAATTGATTCTAGCGTAGAATCTAATTGTCTGTATACTGCTCCATTTTTCTGTGTTCTACGCTAGAATCTAGTTGTCTGTATACTGCTCCATACGTCTGAGTTCTACGCTAGAATCTAGTTGTCTGTATACTGCTCCATTCGTCTGAGTTCTACGCTAGAATCTAGTTGTCTGTATACTGCTCCATTCGTCTGTGATCTACGCTAGAATCTAATTGTCTGTATACTGCTCCATTTGTCTGTGTTCTACGCTAGAATCTAATTGTCTGTATACTGCTCCATTTTTTTGTGTTCTACGCTAGAATCTAGTTGTCTGTATACTGCTCCATACGTCTGAGTTCTACGCTAGAATCTAGTTGTCTGTATACTGCTCCATTCGTCTGAGTTCTACGCTAGAATCTAGTTGTCTGTATACTGCTCCATTCGTCTGAGTTCTACGCTAGAATCTAGTTGTCTGTATACTGCTCCATTCGTCTGTGTTCTATGCTACTAACATCAATTAATATTTCAAGTACGTCTAGTCATGCACCGTCTCTTTGGCGAAGAGGTTGCAAATGCGTACTGGGTACCGTGTTCACAACACAGCTGCAGACGATTTGGAAGCAGCCGGACTTGAGCTTGATTCTCATACAACAGTGCTAGTGCTAGTAGTTCACAAAGCAATGGCAAACTTATCACCATCATCAAGTACCATTCCAGCTGGCGAAGGCGTCATGACGATCCGCAGATCTCGATCTTGTGTTTTCTGGATCAACTCTGCTGATGATATCCCTCCATGCCATCATCTAAATCCATCCATCAGCATCTATCTTTGTCTGCCTCTGCTTCTCTTCCCATTGATCTTTTCAGTTGCCACGATTTTCTCCAATGCCTCTCTTCTCATCACGTGACCGAAGAAAGATGCTTGTCTCTGTCTTATTGTTGTATATAATGTTCTAGTTTCATTGGCCTGTTTCAGGCAGTCGTCGTTAGTTACTCTGGCAGTCCAAGGAATTCGCAACATTCGTCTCAGGAACCACATCTCTGTGGCTTCCA
The DNA here is from genome assembly GCA_014155875.1 of Cepaea nemoralis. NCBI lineage: Eukaryota > Metazoa > Mollusca > Gastropoda > Stylommatophora > Helicidae > Cepaea > Cepaea nemoralis. The sequence continues at coordinate 422,363 of JACEFZ010026184.1, read as the reverse complement.
AGTTCTTTGTAATTTTTTCAATTACATTTCCCAAATCCACTGTCATACAGCAAAACAGGTTCTGTATAGCACTTTAGCACTTTCTATCTTACCTTCAATGATAGTGACTTATTGCATAAGATACTCTTTATTTTCTTTAATGCAGCTTTTGCTTGCCGTATTCTGCATTTAATCTCTGCTGTGCATCTTCCGTCTGATGTTTTAAATGTCCCTAGGTATTTAACATCAACCACTTGGTTAAAAAATTTCCAAACTATTTCCATTTCACATTATGGTGTCACCTTTTTCTTTGATATCACCATTGTTACTTTTTTTTAATTATTAATAAATGAGAGTACTTTCTTTGAAAATCTCTATTCCTACAATGTTCAACAATTGGTGTATTTCGTTTGCATTATCAACCACCATTGTTGTGTCATCTGCATCTATTGTTTATAGTATAACCTCTGATAAGCATTCCCCGTTTCTCTTTGATCTCTCTCATTATTACTTCGCTAGAGAGGGAGAAGAGACCCTGTGACAAAATACCTCTCTGCCATATTCCTAGCGTTATGTGTTCATAATTGCCCTCTTTAATTCCCATTTTAAATGCTGCTACTTCGTTCCAGTAAGAATTGTTTTTTTTTTGTTTTTTTTTTTAATTTTATTCTTCTGAGATCGTTCCCATTAGTGTTGATATCTTCCAACATTTTAATTAGTTCATCACGGTTTTCTTTATCAAGTGCATTGGTATAATCAATGAAGTACAAGATATGTTTTTATGTGTCTCTGTTGATCTTTCTATTAGTGTTCGTAAAGTATATAATGCGTTGTTTGCACCCTTTCCTTCCACAAGTTCATACTGTTCTTCACCAATTTCCATTTCTATTTATGTTCTTGTTCTACTCATTTTAATTATTAATAGCAGCTTTGTGACATGGTTTTTTACGTTAATTGTACACAAGTCTACGCGTTCAATTGCTCCTGGTCTTTTTGGTAAAAGCTATACATACCGTTTTCAGCATATCACTTCATAAATATCCACTTCTGCAAACATCATTCAACAGTTTAGTTAATGTATCTACTCCAAATTCTCCCAGTACTTATAATTCTTCTTTGTGATTTCATATGGCCCAGGTGGTTTTCCTTTTTTTCATATATTGGACAGTATCAGCGACTTCTTCTTTTAGAATAGGTTGATCTTCTAAGTTATTTTTTTTATTAATGCTTTCCTTCATCATATAATTCTCGTATATGCTCATTCCACCTCTTTATTATAGCCTCTAACTCCAATATCTTTCATGCTTTTTTAAAAAATTTAAAAAAAAAAAAAAAGCCTTTAATCTTATTTTTATTCCCGTGAGCTCATTGATTTGTCTGTGTATATTTTTGTATCTTTAATAGCATTTAATTCCACTTTCTTACACTGCTATGTAAATCATCAATTAAGTCACATCAATATCAACTCTGTAAAATCAATATGCATCACTGGTAGTAGTGTTTCAGTTAACTGCTTCTTCTACTTTTCTTTTAGCCTGTAGGTGTCATCTCTTATGTATCGTGGTTTTAGACCCACTGTCAACCATTATGCTTCCGCAGATGTCGATTTTTCTTTTCTCGTTTGCGATCATTTATCAGTTTCCACCAACATCTCATTTTACACGTTCTGTGTTACAATCAGGCAATATTACAATCAATAATGTTACCATTATTGTTACAATCACGTGCATACTGTTTATGAATATACAATGCATGATGGTTATGTTCGTACGAATGCACTGATGTTTATGTATGTACTTATAAGACAATAAACTGATGTTCCTATACATATCTATATGTGTTATGAGGTTTGTTTATTGAATGATTGTGAATGGTATTAGCTATTACTCCCTTAGTTGGTTCTGGCTGGTATCTGTCTTCTCTGACTGTATCTTCTCCCATTCAGATTCTCAATTTTCACTTTAGCCTAGCCGTCTCAGCCCCCTCCGTTTGCTAATGAGGTAACATCTTTTAGGTACCTTCGACACTATCTCTTTTGCCCAGTCATTTCCACCCCCTATTTCCATTTCCACCCCCCCCCCTAACTTCTTGTCTGAAATTAGTAACAACCTTTGGGGGTGTGTGTGTGTGTGTGTGTGTGTGTGTGTGTGTGTGTCTATATATATATATATATATATATATATATATATATATATATATATATATATATATATATATAAAATATATATATATATATATATATATATAATTATGCATATCTGCACATTTGCAATGCATATTATGTTACAACAATCAGAAATCAAATTTCCTACATTTACATATTGGTATCTTGGTTAGTACTCCAGAGTGATCCCCTTGACCAGTCACCCTTTTATGAACGCATGTTTTTTTGTTTTTTAGATGATACTATGACATGGATTTCCGCTGATGGTATTAGAGTATGCCATAGTGTACCCTCGGGATTCTGACCCATTTACTGACCATCTTCTTTTGTCATCTAACAAGTGTAACATTTCATAGCCCATGTTATGGCTAGCATCAACCGTTCTAACTGTACTGTTTACCAATTATAGCTGTAGTCATTGTTACTGTTTTTACCTCTGTGAATTTACCATACTATTATGTCAATTCAATCAACATTATACTTATCAAGGCTACTAACTACTAACAATTCTACTAACTATACCAATCACCTATATAGCCTTTATACAATCTATACTGTATTTACACTATACCTATCACAAGATAAGAGTGTTCTACGTAGAGACATTTTATTTTATCTTGTGGGTGGTTATATTGATGTGTTACTATTTTGAAATTTACTATTTCTGTTTGATATTATTTTGGCCAATGCTTGCAGACTCCGGTAACTGTATGTTGTCACACGTATATGATGGCATTTACCTGGTGGTGTGATGTCTCCTTAACATGTAGTATTGTACAATGATTTGCGTCTTCTTGTGTGAGATATGTTGTTATTGGTTTGAACTTATCGATTTTTTTTGTCTTCTCTTTCCTTTCCTCATCTGTTCAACCTATACTTTTCCAAAACAATTCCAATTCCTTATTTTGATGTCTCGTGTTCGTTTATCGATTTGATCTTCTGGAATTTCCCCTTGTTGCCATTGTGCTAACAGAGCGTTTGTGTCAGTGTATCTTACATGTGGTCTCTTTGGGGGAATTTCATTCTCCCAACCAGCTTTTGTGTAATCTGTAACTTCTGTTTGTTTTATCGTAACCTTCTTTTTATGTTTTTTCTTGACTATTTTCATTCTTGTGTACGACATCTTCGTCCAGTAACCTATACCTAGATACTGACCCACTTTCTTGTGCTGAGCATGCTTGTTGTACCATATGTTTTCTAACCTGTTAGCACATGTGTGAGTTAAGTATGGCATAAAAAATTGTTTCACCATTGCTGTGCTGTCGTTGAATTTTGGGTAATCCACTCTAATGTTTTTTACCCCCCCCAGACTACTTTCTCCTTTTCATCCTCGGTTAGGTCTGGTCTAAGAAGTAATGTATCCCATGTCAGTTCTTGCTGTGTCAACTGTCTTAATTGTTTGTAATCATCAACTGGTTCCTGCTTGTCATCCATGACTGTGTTCTTATCATCGAGAGATGTTCCCTGTTCAGTCCCTGTACTAGGGTCACTTGTTTGTCTTGGTTTCTTCCGTAATCTTCGTATGTATGATAAATGTCAGTCCCTATGTCTGATGCATCGTCTTCTACTTTTCTAGTCTTGTCTTCTGTTGGGCCATTCCAAGCTGCATAGTTACATTCCTCTATCTGTATGTTTTCTTTTTCCCCTTTTTTGTATATCCTGGGGCGTGCATTCTTTGACATCAGGAATGGTGCAAAAGATTAGTTCTGTTGTCGGATGCTGCAACACTGCTGCCGTTGCCCTCCCTTTGTAGTACGGGCAATTAATGCCCTACTGCTGAGGACAAAGACAATGACCAGACTGACTCAGGAGGAAAATAAGCCATAGTCGATCCAGACTCACCTACCCCAAAAAGTTCACCTAGTCGTACTTTTCTCTAGGAGGGGCATATGTGACTGGATGAGTCTAGATCACTATGCAAACACCACCACTATTACGTTAGCTGAATTCCTATTTACATTCTGGATTCAGTACAGCATCTAAATGACAAATAATGACGTCATAATGACATCATAATGACAAAACAGACATTTTCTGCACTAAAACTACACACTGCACTATTGGGGACAGCGTGTATTTCACGTTATTTATGCAAATGATGTCACATTCTGTTTTTCCCTTTTCTTCTACCCTTATCATTAATACCAAGTATATGGCCGGCACTCCCTAGCAACGGGAATACGGCGATATGCTTTTAGTACTGCGGCACCCCGGGAAAATTTGGGGCTAACAACTTCCGTCCGGTTCACAACGACCATAGCTGCTGTGCTAAGCAGACCTTACATGAAGTGGGCTGCCATATCCAACTCCATCCTTGGTAGATTATACTAAATCAGATCTGTATTGCTGCAATAAGACTGGGGGAGCCTCACTGCTGATACGCCTGACACCTAACTGGTCCGGTTACCGAAACTTAGAGCCACAAACTAGTGGAGACGGAACCTGGAATCCGGAGGAGCATCGTACACATGTCGAATGCCAGGGTCGACTCCAAGACTTAATACAAACGAAAGCCAGCACTATTCCTAACCGAGATCAGATTGTCTCAGGTGACTCTGTGTCTACATGTGTTCTGAGTGTGTCACTGTCTGGATGGTATGAATGATGATATGCTATCTAGCTAAGCATCAGAAAACTGTTTTATTTTTTTACCTGTGACATAAATTATATTGTCTCAGTTCACCAATTGAACGACAATTTTCATTATCTCTTTTATTATTAAAGAGTTTATTGTTTTATACTTGCACCCACGTACTCCACTCGTGATCATTTGAATGAAAGGCGTGCGTGTGACTGCGTGAAAGTTTTTAAGACAGGGGGCTTCATCAAATGACGAAGGATCACCGACAGATAAACTAGACATTCGTGTTAGGTCTTCCTACATACACGAGTGTTCTTCACCTTCTGCCTTTGTCTACCAAGTGAATCCTAGTCTCTTCTATCGGGACCATCCCTTTAGACATTCTTGTAACGAGCCATAATTTCTAGAGACTGTCGGCAAACTCTAGGATAGGGATTTCTGTCTATTTCAATAGACACACCCTAACGGTCGGTGACAACCCCGGGGGTCTCCCGGGTCCGGGGAAAATTTTTTTACCCCAAGGCTTTAAATTTTTTTTTTGGAAAATTTTTTTGGAAAAATTTCTTTTTTAATCCAATTTGGTTTTTTAAAATTGCAATAATTTACATTTGAGATGATACAAAACACACTTTCACTCCTCTCTCAATCGAATGAACAACAAATTTTTTTTTGGTACCAAGTAACACAATTGATTAGAAATCCTATTTCTAATTAGCTGGGTAGATCCCGGACCGAGACAACAGTTGTCACCGACCGTTAGGGTGTGTCTATTGAAATAGACAGAAATCCCTATCCTAGAGTTTGCCGACAGTCTCTAGAAATTATGGCTCGTTACAAGAATGTCTAAAGGGATGGTCCCGATAGAAGAGACTAGGATTCACTTGGTAGACAAAGGCAGAAGGTGAAGAACACTCGTGTATGTAGGAAGACCTAACACGAATGTCTAGTTTATCTGTCGGTGATCCTTCGTCATTTGATGAAGCCCCCTGTCTTAAAAACTTTCACGCAGTCACACGCACGCCTTTCATTCAAATGATCACGAGTGGAGTACGTGGGTGCAAGTATAAAACAATAAACTCTTTAATAATAAAAGAGATAATGAAAATTGTCGTTCAATTGGTGAACTGAGACAATATAATTTATGTCACAGGTACAAAAATAAAACAGTTTTCTGATGCTTAGCTAGATAGCATATCATCATTCATACCATCCAGACAGTGACACACTCAGAACACATGTAGACACAGAGTCACCTGAGACAATCTGATCTCGGTTAGGAATAGTGCTGGCTTTCGTTTGTATTAAGTCTTGGAGTCGACCCTGGCATTCGACATGTGTACGATGCTCCTCCGGATTCCAGGTTCCGTCTCCACTAGTTTGTGGCTCTAAGTTTCGGTAACCGGACCAGTTAGGTGTCAGGCGTATCAGCAGTGAGGCTCCCCCAGTCTTATTGCAGCAATACAGATCTGATTTAGTATAATCTACCAAGGATGGAGTTGGATATGGCAGCCCACTTCATGTAAGGTCTGCTTAGCACAGCAGCTATGGTCGTTGTGAACCGGACGGAAGTTGTTAGTCCCAATTTCCGGGTGCCGCAGTACTAAAAGCATATCGCCGTATTCCCGTTGCTAGGGAGTGCCGGCCATATACTTGGTATTAATGATAAGGGTAGAAGACAAGGAAAACAGAATGTGACATCATTTGCATAAATAACGTGAAAAAACACGCTGTCCCCAATAGTGCAGTGTGTAGTTTTAGTGCAGAAAATGTCTGCTTTGTCATTATGATGTCATTATGACGTCATTATTTGTCATTTAGATGCTGTACTGAATCCAGAATGTAAATAGGAATTCAGCTAACGTAATAGTGGTGGTGTTTGCATAGTGATCTAGACTCATCCAGTCACATATGCCCCTCCTAGAGAAAAGTACGACTAGGTGAACTTTTTGGGGTAGGTGAGTCTGGATCGACTATGGCTTATTTTCCTCCTGAGTCAGTCTGGTCATTGTCTTTGTCCTCAGCAGTAGGGCATTAATTGCCCGTACTACAAAGGGAGGGCAACGGCAGCAGTGTTGCAGCATCCGACAACAGAACTAATCTTTTGCACCATTCCTGATGTCAAAGAATGCACGCCCCAGGATATACAGAAAAGGGAAAAAGAAAACATACAGATAGAGGAATGTAACTATGCAGCTTGGAATGGCCCAACAGAAGACAAGACTAGTAAAGTAGAAGACGATGCATCAGACATAGGGACTGACATTTATCATACATACGAAGATTACGGAAGAAACCAAGACAAACAAGTGACCCTAGTACAGGGACTGAACAGGGAACATCTCTCGATGATAAGAACACAGTCATGGATGACAAGCAGGAACCAGTTGATGATTACAAACAATTAAGACAGTTGACACAGCAAGAACTGACATGGGATACATTACTTCTTAGACCAGACCTAACCCAGGATGAAAAGGAGAAAGTAGTCTGGGGGGGGGGGAAAACATTAGAGTGGATTACCCACATTCAACGACAGCACAGCAATGGTGAAACAATTTTTTATGCCATACTTAACTCACACATGTGCTAACAGGTTAGAAAAACATATGGTACAACAAGCATGCTCAGCACAAGAAAGTGGGTCAGTATCTAGGTATAGGTTACTGGACGAAGATGTCGTACACAAGAATGAAAATAGTCAAGAAGAAACATAAAAAGAAGGTTACGATAAAACAAACAGAAGTTACAGATTACACAAAAGCTGGTTGGGAGAATGAAATTCCCCCAAAGAGACCACATGTAAGATACACTGACACAAACGCTCTGTTAGCACAATGGCAACAAGGGGAAATTCCAGAAGATCAAATCGATAAACGAACACGAGACATCAAAATAAGGAATTGGAATTGTTTTGGAAAAGTATAGGTTGAACAGATGAGGAAAGGAAAGAGAAGACAAAAGAATCGATAAGTTCAAACCAATAACAACATATCTCACACAAGAAGACGCAAATCATTGTACAATACTACATGTTAAGGAGACATCACACACCAGGTAAATGCCATCATATACGTGTGACAACATACAGTTACCGGAGTCTGCAAGCATTGGCCAAAATAATATCAAACAGAAATAGTAAATTTCAAAATAGTAACACATCAATATAACCACCCACAAGATAAAATAAAATGTCTCTACGTAGAACACTCTTATCTTGTGATAGGTATAGTGTAAATACAGTATAGATTGTATAAAGGCTATATAGGTGATTGGTATAGTTAGTAGAATTGTTAGTAGTTAGTAGCCTTGATAAGTATAATGTTGATTGAATTGACATAATAGTATGGTAAATTCACAGAGGTAAAAACAGTAACAATGACTACAGCTATAATTGGTAAACAGTACAGTTAGAACGGTTGATGCTAGCCATAACATGGGCTATGAAATGTTACACTTGTTAGATGACAAAAGAAGATGGTCAGTAAATGGGTCAGAATCCCGAGGGTACACTATGGCATACTCTAATACCATCAGCGGAAATCCATGTCATAGTATCATCTAAAAAACCATGCGTTCAAATAAGGTGACTGGTCAAGGGGGATCACTCTGGAGTACTAACCAAGATAACAACATGTCAATGTAGGAAATTTAATATATGATTGTTGTAACATAATATGCAGTTGCAAATGTGCAGATATGCATAATTATATATATATATATATATATATATATATATATATATATATATATATATATATATATATATATATATATATATATATATATATATATATAGACACACACACACACACACACACACACACACACACACACACCCAAGGTTGTTACTAATTTCAGACAAGAAGTTAGGGGGGGGGGTGGAAATGGAAATAGGGGGTGGAAATGACTGGGCAAAAGAGATAGTGTCGAAGGTACCTCAAAGATGTTACCTCATTAGCAAACGGAGGGGGCTGAGACGGCTAGGCTAAAGTGAAAATTGAGAATCTGAATGGGAGAAGATACAGTCAGAGAAGACAGATACCAGCCAGAACCAACTAAGGGAGTAATAGCTAATACCATTCACAATCATTCAATAAACAAACCTCATAACACATATAGATATGTATAGGAACATCAGTTTATTGTCTTATAAGTACATACATAAACATCAGTGCATTCGTACGAACATAACCATCATGCATTGTATATTCATAAACAGTATGCACGTGATTGTAACAATAATGGTAACATTATTGATTGTAATATTGCCTGATTGTAACACAGAACGTGTAAAATGAGATGTTGGTGGAAACTGATAAATGATCGCAAACGAGAAAAGAAGAATCGACATCTGCGGAAGCATAATGGTTGACAGTGGGTCTAAAACCACGATACATAAGAGATGACACCTACAGGCTAAAAGAAAAGTAGAAGAAGCAGTTAACTGAAACACTACTACCAGTGATGCATATTGCTTTTACAGAGTTGATATTGATGTGACTTAATTGATGATTTACATAGCAGTGTAAGAAAGTGGAATTAAATGCTATTAAAGATACAAAAATATACACAGACAAATCAATGAGCTCACGGGAATAAAAATAAGATTAAAGGCAGGTTTTTTTTTTTTAATTTTTAAAAAGCATGAAAGATATTGGAGTTAGAGGCTATAATAAAGAGGTGGAATGAGCATATACGAGAATTATATGATGAAGGAAAGCATTAATAAAAAAAATAACTTAGAAGATCAACCTATTCTAAAAGAAGAAGTCGCTGATACTGTCCAATATATGAAAAAAAGGAAAACCACCTGGGCCATATGAAATCACAAAGAAGAATTATAAGTACTGGGAGAATTTGGAGTAGATACATTAACTAAACTGTTGAATGATGTTTGCAGAAGTGGATATTTATGAAGTGATATGCTGAAAACGGTATGTATAGCGTTACCAAAAAGACCAGGAGCAATTGAACGCGTAGACTTGTGTACAATTAACGTAACAAACCATGTCACAAAGCTGCTATTAATAATTAAAATGAGTAGAACAAGAACATAAATAGAAATGGAAATTGGTGAAGAACAGTATGAACTTGTGGAAGGAAAGGGTGCAAACAACGCATTATATACTTTACGAACACTAATAGAAAGATCAACAGAGACACATAAAAACATATCTTGTACTTCATTGATTATACCAATGCACTTGATAAAGAAAACCGTGATGAACTAATTAAAATGTTGGAAGATATCAACACTAATGGGAACGATCTCAGAAGAATAAAATTAAAAAAAAAAACAAAAAAAAAACAATTCTTACTGGAACGAAGTAGCAGCATTTAAAATGGGAATTAAAGAGGGCAATTATGAACACATAACGCTAGGAATATGGCAGAGAGGTATTTTGTCACAGGGTCTCTTCTCCCTCTCTAGCGAAGTAATAATGAGAGAGATCAAAGAGAAACGGGGAATGCTTATCAGAGGTTATACTATAAACAATAGATGCAGATGACACAACAATGGTGGTTGATAATGCAAACGAAATACACCAATTGTTGAACATTGTAGGAATAGAGAGTTCAAAGAAGTACTCTCATTTATTAATAATTAAAAAAAGTAACAATGGTGATATCAAAGAAAAAGGTGACACCATAATGTGAAATGGAAATAGTTTGGAAATTTTTTAACCAAGTGGTTGATGTTAAATACCTAGGGACATTTAAAACATCAGACGGAAGATGCACAGCAGAGATTAAATGCAGAATACGGCAAGCAAAAGCTGCATTAAAGAAAATAAAGAGTATCTTATGCAATAAGTCACTATCATTGAAGGTAAGATAGAAAGTGCTGAAGTGCTATACAGAACCTGTTTTGCTGTATGACAGTGGATTTAGGAATGTAATTGAACAATTACAAAGAACTTGGAAGCCACAGAGATGTGGTTCCTGAGACGAATGTTGCGAATTCCTTGGACTGCCAGAGTAACTAACGACGACTGCCTGAAACAGGCCAATGAAACTAGAACATTATATACAACAATAAGACAGAGACAAGCATCTTTCTTCGGTCACGTGATGAGAAGAGAGGCATTGGAGAAAATCGTGGCAACTGAAAAGATCAATGGGAAGAGAAGCAGAGGCAGACAAAGATAGATGCTGATGGATGGATTTAGATGATGGCATGGAGGGATATCATCAGCAGAGTTGATCCAGAAAACACAAGATCGAGATCTGCGGATCGTCATGAACGCCTTCGCCAGCTGGAATGGTACTTGATGATGGTGATAAGTTTGCCATTGCTTTGTGAACTACTAGCACTAGCACTGTTGTATGAGAATCAAGCTCAAGTCCGGCTGCTTCCAAATCGTCTGCAGCTGTGTTGTGAACACGGTACCCAGTACGCATTTGCAACCTCTTCGCCAAAGAGACGGTGCATGACTAGACGTACTTGAAATATTAATTGATGTTAGTAGCATAGAACACAGACGAATGGAGCAGTATACAGACAACTAGATTCTAGCGTAGAACTCAGACGAATGGAGCAGTATACAGACAACTAGATTCTAGCGTAGAACTCAGACGAATGGAGCAGTATACAGACAACTAGATTCTAGCGTAGAACTCAGACGTATGGAGCAGTATACAGACAACTAGATTCTAGCGTAGAACACAGAAAATGGAGCAGTATACAGACAATTAGATTCTAGCGTAGAACACAGACAAATGGAGCAGTATACAGACAATTAGATTCTAGCGTAGATCACAGACGAATGGAGCAGTATACAGACAACTAGATTCTAGCGTAGAACTCAGACGAATGGAGCAGTATACAGACAACTAGATTCTAGCGTAGAACTCAGACGTATGGAGCAGTATACAGACAACTAGATTCTAGCGTAGAACACAGAAAAATGGAGCAGTATACAGACAATTAGATTCTACGCTAGAATCTAATTGTCTGTATACTGCTCCATTTGTCTGTGTTCTACGCTAGAATCTAATTGTCTGTATACTGCTCCATTTTTCTGTGTTCTACGCTAGAATCTAGTTGTCTGTATACTGCTCCATACGTCTGAGTTCTACGCTAGAATCTAGTTGTCTGTATACTGCTCCATTCGTCTGAGTTCTACGCTAGAATCTAGTTGTCTGTATACTGCTCCATTCGTCTGTGATCTACGCTAGAATCTAATTGTCTGTATACTGCTCCATTTGTCTGTGTTCTACGCTAGAATCTAATTGTCTGTATACTGCTCCATTTTTCTGTGTTCTACGCTAGAATCTAGTTGTCTGTATACTGCTCCATACGTCTGAGTTCTACGCTAGAATCTAGTTGTCTGTATACTGCTCCATTCGTCTGAGTTCTACGCTAGAATCTAGTTGTCTGTATACTGCTCCATTCGTCTGAGTTCTACGCTAGAATCTAGTTGTCTGTATACTGCTCCATTCGTCTGTGTTCTATGCTACTAACATCAATTAATATTTCAAGTACGTCTAGTCATGCACCGTCTCTTTGGCGAAGAGGTTGCAAATGCGTACTGGGTACCGTGTTCACAACACAGCTGCAGACGATTTGGAAGCAGCCGGACTTGAGCTTGATTCTCATACAACAGTGCTAGTGCTAGTAGTTCACAAAGCAATGGCAAACTTATCACCATCATCAAGTACCATTCCAGCTGGCGAAGGCGTTCATGACGATCCGCAGATCTCGATCTTGTGTTTTCTGGATCAACTCTGCTGATGATATCCCTCCATGCCATCATCTAAATCCATCCATCAGCATCTATCTTTGTCTGCCTCTGCTTCTCTTCCCATTGATCTTTTCAGTTGCCACGATTTTCTCCAATGCCTCTCTTCTCATCACGTGACCGAAGAAAGATGCTTGTCTCTGTCTTATTGTTGTATATAATGTTCTAGTTTCATTGGCCTGTTTCAGGCAGTCGTCGTTAGTTACTCTGGCAGTCCAAGGAATTCGCAACATTCGTCTCAGGAACCACATCTCTGTGGCTTCCAAGTTCTTTGTAATTTGTTCAATTACATTCCTAAATCCACTGTCATACAGCAAAACAGGTTCTGTATAGCACTTCAGCACTTTCTATCTTACCTTCAATGATAGTGACTTATTGCATAAGATACTCTTTATTTTCTTTAATGCAGCTTTTGCTTGCCGTATTCTGCATTTAATCTCTGCTGTGCATCTTCCGTCTGATGTTTTAAATGTCCCTAGGTATTTAACATCACCACTTGGTTAAAAATTTCCAACTATTTCCATTTCACATTATGGTGTCACCTTTTCTTTGATATCACCATTGTTACTTTTTTTTAATTATTAATAAATGAGAGTACTTTCTTTGAACTCTCTATTCCTACAATGTTCAACAATTGGTGTATTTCGTTTGCATTATCAACCACCATTGTTGTGTCATCTGCATCTATTGTTTATAGTATAACCTCTGATAAGCATTCCCCGTTTCTCTTTGATCTCTCTCATTATTACTTCGCTAGAGAGGGAGAAGAGACCCTGTGACAAAATACCTCTCTGCCATATTCCTAGCGTTATGTGTTCATAATTGCCCTCTTTAATTCCCATTTTAAATGCTGCTACTTCGTTCCAGTAAGAATTGTTTTTTTTTTGTTTTTTTTTTTAATTTTTATTCTTCTGAGATCGTTCCCATTAGTGTTGATATCTTCCAACATTTTAATTAGTTCATCACGGTTTTCTTTATCAAGTGCATTGGTATAATCAATGAAGTACAAGATATGTTTTTATGTGTCTCTGTTGATCTTTCTATTAGTGTTCGTAAAGTATATAATGCGTTGTTTGCACCCTTTCCTTCCACAAGTTCATACTGTTCTTCACCAATTTCCATTTCTATTTATGTTCTTGTTCTACTCATTTTAATTATTAATAGCAGCTTTGTGACATGGTTTGTTACGTTAATTGTACACAAGTCTACGCGTTCAATTGCTCCTGGTCTTTTTGGTAACGCTATACATACCGTTTTCAGCATATCACTTCATAAATATCCACTTCTGCAACATCATTCAACAGTTTAGTTAATGTATCTACTCCAAATTCTCCCAGTACTTATAATTCTTCTTTTGTGATTTCATATGGCCCAGGTGGTTTTCCTTTTTTTCATATATTGGACAGTATCAGCGACTTCTTCTTTTAGAATAGGTTGATCTTCTAAGTTATTTTTTTTATTAATGCTTTCCTTCATCATATAATTCTCGTATATGCTCATTCCACCTCTTTATTATAGCCTCTAACTCCAATATCTTTCATGCTTTTTAAAAATTAAAAAAAAAAAACCTGCCTTTAATCTTATTTTTATTCCCGTGAGCTCATTGATTTGTCTGTGTATATTTTTGTATCTTTAATAGCATTTAATTCCACTTTCTTACACTGCTATGTAAATCATCAATTAAGTCACATCAATATCAACTCTGTAAAATCATATGCATCACTGGTAGTAGTGTTTCAGTTAACTGCTTCTTCTACTTTTCTTTAGCCTGTAGGTGTCATCTCTTATGTATCGTGGTTTTAGACCCACTGTCAACCATTATGCTTCCGCAGATGTCGATTCTTCTTTTCTCGTTTGCGATCATTTATCAGTTTCCACCAACATCTCATTTTACACGTTCTGTGTTACAATCAGGCAATATTACAATCAATAATGTTACCATTATTGTTACAATCACGTGCATACTGTTTATGAATATACAATGCATGATGGTTATGTTCGTACGAATGCACTGATGTTTATGTATGTACTTATAAGACAATAAACTGATGTTCCTATACATATCTATATGTGTTATGAGGTTTGTTTATTGAATGATTGTGAATGGTATTAGCTATTACTCCCTTAGTTGGTTCTGGCTGGTATCTGTCTTCTCTGACTGTATCTTCTCCCATTCAGATTCTCAATTTTCACTTTAGCCTAGCCGTCTCAGCCCCCTCCGTTTGCTAATGAGGTAACATCTTTGAGGTACCTTCGACACTATCTCTTTTGCCCAGTCATTTCCACCCCCTATTTCCATTTCCACCCCCCCCCCTAACTTCTTGTCTGAAATTAGTAACAACCTTGGGTGTGTGTGTGTGTGTGTGTGTGTGTGTGTGTGTGTGTGTCTATATATATATATATATATATATATATATATATATATATATATATATATATATATATATATATATATATATATATATAATATATATATATAATTATGCATATCTGCACATTTGCAACTGCATATTATGTTACAACAATCATATATTAAATTTCCTACATTGACATGTTGTTATCTTGGTTAGTACTCCAGAGTGATCCCCCTTGACCAGTCACCTTATTTGAACGCATGGTTTTTTAGATGATACTATGACATGGATTTCCGCTGATGGTATTAGAGTATACCATAGTATACCCTCGGGATTCTGTCCCATATTCTACCATCTTCTTTTGTCATCTAACAAGTGTAACATTTCATAGCCCATGTTATGGCTAGCATCAACCGTTCTAACTGTACTGTTTACCAATTATAGCTGTAGTCATTGTTACTGTTTTTACCTCTGTGAATTTACCATACTATT
This sequence comes from Cepaea nemoralis, assembly GCA_014155875.1. NCBI lineage: Eukaryota > Metazoa > Mollusca > Gastropoda > Stylommatophora > Helicidae > Cepaea > Cepaea nemoralis. The sequence continues at coordinate 407,051 of JACEFZ010026184.1, read as the reverse complement.
ATGTCAATTCAATCAACATTATACTTATCAAGGCTACTAACTACTAACAATTCTACTAACTATACCAATCACCTATATAGCCTTTATACAATCTATACTGTATTTACACTATACCTATCACAAGATAAGAGTGTTCTACGTAGAGACATTTTATTTTATCTTGTGGGTGGTTATATTGATGTGTTACTATTTTGAAATTTACTATTTCTGTTTGATATTATTTTGGCCAATGCTTGCAGACTCCGGTAACTGTATGTTGTCACACGTATATGATGGCATTTACCTGGTGGTGTGATGTCTCCTTAACATGTAGTATTGTACAATGATTTGCGTCTTCTTGTGTGAGATATGTTGTTATTGGTTTGAACTTATCGATTTCTTTTGTCTTCTCTTTCCTTTCCTCATCTGTTCAACCTATACTTTTCCAAAACAATTCCAATTCCTTATTTTGATGTCTCGTGTTCGTTTATCGATTTGATCTTCTGGAATTTCCCCTTGTTGCCATTGTGCTAACAGAGCGTTTGTGTCAGTGTATCTTACATGTGGTCTCTTTGGGGGAATTTCATTCTCCCAACCAGCTTTTGTGTAATCTGTAACTTCTGTTTGTTTTATCGTAACCTTCTTTTTATGTTTCTTCTTGACTATTTTCATTCTTGTGTACGACATCTTCGTCCAGTAACCTATACCTAGATACTGACCCACTTTCTTGTGCTGAGCATGCTTGTTGTACCATATGTTTTTCTAACCTGTTAGCACATGTGTGAGTTAAGTATGGCATAAAAAATTGTTTCACCATTGCTGTGCTGTCGTTGAATTGTGGGTAATCCACTCTAATGTTTTCACCCCCCCCAGACTACTTTCTCCTTTTCATCCTCGGTTAGGTCTGGTCTAAGAAGTAATGTATCCCATGTCAGTTCTTGCTGTGTCAACTGTCTTAATTGTTTGTAATCATCAACTGGTTCCTGCTTGTCATCCATGACTGTGTTCTTATCATCGAGAGATGTTCCCTGTTCAGTCCCTGTACTAGGGTCACTTGTTTGTCTTTGGTTTCTTCCGTAATCTTCGTATGTATGATAAATGTCAGTCCCTATGTCTGATGCATCGTCTTCTACTTTACTAGTCTTGTCTTCTGTTGGGCCATTCCAAGCTGCATAGTTACATTCCTCTATCTGTATGTTTTCTTTTCCCTTTTCTGTATATCCTGGGGCGTGCATTCTTTGACATCAGGAATGGTGCAAAAGATTAGTTCTGTTGTCGGATGCTGCAACACTGCTGCCGTTGCCCTCCCTTTGTAGTACGGGCAATTAATGCCCTACTGCTGAGGACAAAGACAATGACCAGACTGACTCAGGAGGAAAATAAGCCATAGTCGATCCAGACTCACCTACCCCAAAAAGTTCACCTAGTCGTACTTTTCTCTAGGAGGGGCATATGTGACTGGATGAGTCTAGATCACTATGCAAACACCACCACTATTACGTTAGCTGAATTCCTATTTACATTCTGGATTCAGTACAGCATCTAAATGACAAATAATGACGTCATAATGACATCATAATGACAAAGCAGACATTTTCTGCACTAAAACTACACACTGCACTATTGGGGACAGCGTGTATTTTCACGTTATTTATGCAAATGATGTCACATTCTGTTTTCCTTGTCTTCTACCCTTATCATTAATACCAAGTATATGGCCGGCACTCCCTAGCAACGGGAATACGGCGATATGCTTTTAGTACTGCGGCACCCGGAAATTGGGACTAACAACTTCCGTCCGGTTCACAACGACCATAGCTGCTGTGCTAGCAGACCTTACATGAAGTGGGCTGCCATATCCAACTCCATCCTTGGTAGATTATACAGCCCACTTCATGTAAGGTCTGCTTAGCACAGCAGCTATGGTCGTTGTGAACCGGACGGAAGTTGTTAGTCCCAATTTCCGGGTGCCGCAGTACTAAAAGCATATCGCCGTATTCCCGTTGCTAGGGAGTGCCGGCCATATACTTGGTATTAATGATAAGGGTAGAAGACAAGGAAAACAGAATGTGACATCATTTGCATAAATAACGTGAAAATACACGCTGTCCCCAATAGTGCAGTGTGTAGTTTTAGTGCAGAAAATGTCTGCTTTGTCATTATGATGTCATTATGACGTCATTATTTGTCATTTAGATGCTGTACTGAATCCAGAATGTAAATAGGAATTCAGCTAACGTAATAGTGGTGGTGTTTGCATAGTGATCTAGACTCATCCAGTCACATATGCCCCTCCTAGAGAAAAGTACGACTAGGTGAACTTTTTGGGGTAGGTGAGTCTGGATCGACTATGGCTTATTTTCCTCCTGAGTCAGTCTGGTCATTGTCTTTGTCCTCAGCAGTAGGGCATTAATTGCCCGTACTACAAAGGGAGGGCAACGGCAGCAGTGTTGCAGCATCCGACAACAGAACTAATCTTTTGCACCATTCCTGATGTCAAAGAATGCACGCCCCAGGATATACAGAAAAGGGAAAAAGAAAACATACAGATAGAGGAATGTAACTATGCAGCTTGGAATGGCCCAACAGAAGACAAGACTAGTAAAGTAGAAGACGATGCATCAGACATAGGGACTGACATTTATCATACATACGAAGATTACGGAAGAAACCAAAGACAAACAAGTGACCCTAGTACAGGGACTGAACAGGGAACATCTCTCGATGATAAGAACACAGTCATGGATGACAAGCAGGAACCAGTTGATGATTACAAACAATTAAGACAGTTGACACAGCAAGAACTGACATGGGATACATTACTTCTTAGACCAGACCTAACCGAGGATGAAAAGGAGAAAGTAGTCTGGGGGGGGTGAAAACATTAGAGTGGATTACCCACAATTCAACGACAGCACAGCAATGGTGAAACAATTTTTTATGCCATACTTAACTCACACATGTGCTAACAGGTTAGAAAAACATATGGTACAACAAGCATGCTCAGCACAAGAAAGTGGGTCAGTATCTAGGTATAGGTTACTGGACGAAGATGTCGTACACAAGAATGAAAATAGTCAAGAAGAAACATAAAAAGAAGGTTACGATAAAACAACAGAAGTTACAGATACACAAAAGCTGGTTGGGAGAATGAAAATTCCCCCAAAGAGACCACATGTAAGATACACTGACACAAACGCTCTGTTAGCACAATGGCAACAAGGGGAAATTCCAGAAGATCAAATCGAATAAACGAACACGAGACATCAAAATAAGGAATTGGAATTGTTTTGGAAAAGTATAGGTTGAACAGATGAGGAAAGGAAAGAGAAGACAAAAGAAATCGATAAGTTCAAACCAATAACAACATATCTCACACAAGAAGACGCAAATCATTGTACAATACTACATGTTAAGGAGACATCACACCACCAGGTAAATGCCATCATATACGTGTGGACAACATACAGTTACCGGAGTCTGCAAGCATTGGCCAAAATAATATCAAACAGAAATAGTAAAATTTCAAAATAGTAACACATCAATATAACCACCCACAGATAAAATAAAATGTCTCTACGTAGAACACTCTTATCTTGTGATAGGTATAGTGTAAATACAGTATAGATTGTATAAAGGCTATATAGGTGATTGGTATAGTTAGTAGAATTGTTAGTAGTTAGTAGCCTTGATAAGTATAATGTTGATTGAATTGACATAATAGTATGGTAAATTCACAGAGGTAAAAACAGTAACAATGACTACAGCTATAATTGGTAAACAGTACAGTTAGAACGGTTGATGCTAGCCATAACATGGGCTATGAAATGTTACACTTGTTAGATGACCAAAAGAAGATGGTCAGTAATGGGTCAGAATCCCGAGGGTACACTATGGCATACTCTTAATACCATCAGCGGAAATCCATGTCATAGTATCCATCTAAAAAAACAAAAAAACATTGCGTTCATACAAGGTGACTGGTCAAGGGGATCACTCTGGAGTACTAACCAAGATACCAATATGTCAATGTAGGAAATTTGATTTCTGATTGTTGTAACATAATATGCAGTTGCAAATGTGCAGATATGCATAATATATATATATATATATATATATATATTATATATATATATATATATATATATATACTATATATATATATATATATATATATATATATATAGACACACACACACACACACACACACACACACACACACACACACCCAAGGTTGTTACTAATTTCAGACAAGAAGTTAGGGGGGGGGGGGTGGAAATGGAAATAGGGGGTGGAAATGACTGGGCAAAAGAGATAGTGTCGAAGGTACCTCAAAGATGTTACCTCATTAGCAAACGGAGGGGGCTGAGACGGCTAGGCTAAAGTGAAATTGAGGAATCTGAATGGGAGAAGATACAGTCAGAGAAGACAGATACCAGCCAGAACCAACTAAGGGAGTAATAGCTAATACCATTCACAATCATTCAATAAACAAACCTCATAACACATATAGATATGTATAGGAACATCAGTTTTATTGTCTTATAAGTACATACATAAACATCAGTGCATTCGTACGAACATAACCATCATGCATTGTATATTCATAAACAGTATGCACGTGATTGTAACAATAATGGTAACATTATTGATTGTAATATTGCCTGATTGTAACACAGAACGTGTAAAATGAGATGTTGGTGGAAACTGATAAATGATCGCAAACGAGAAAAGAAGAATCGACATCTGCGGAAGCATAATGGTTGACAGTGGGTCTAAAACCACGATACATAAGAGATGACACCTACAGGCTAAAGAAAAGTAGAAGGAAGCAGTTTAACTGAAACACTACTACAGTGATGCATATTGATTTTACAGAGTTGATATTGATGTGACTTAATTGATGATTACATAGCAGTGTAAGAAAGTGGAATTAAATGCTATTAAAGATACAAAAATATACACAGACAAATCAATGAGCTCACGGGAATAAAAATAAGATTAAAGGCAGGTTTTTTTTTTTTTAATTTTTAAAAAGCATGAAAGATATTGGAGTTAGAGGCTATAATAAAGAGGTGGAATGAGCATCTACGAGAATTATATGATGAAGGAAAGCATTAATAAAAAAATAACTTAGAAGATCAACCTATTCTAAAAGAAGAAGTCGCTGATACTGTCCAATATATGAAAAAAAGGAAAACCACCTGGGCCATATGAAATCACAAAAGAAGAATTATAAGTACTGGGAGAATTTGGAGTAGATACATTAACTAAACTGTTGAATGATGTTTGCAGAAGTGGATATTTATGAAGTGATATGCTGAAACGGTATGTATAGCGTTACCAAAAAGACCAGGAGCAATTGAACGCGTAGACTTGTGTACAATTAACGTAACAAACCATGTCACAAAGCTGCTATTAATAATTAAAATGAGTAGAACAAGAACATAAATAGAAATGGAAATTGGTGAAGAACAGTATGAACTTGTGGAAGGAAAGGGTGCAAACAACGCATTATATACTTTACGAACACTAATAGAAAGATCAACAGAGACACATAAAAACATATCTTGTACTTCATTGATTATACCAATGCACTTGATAAGAAAACCGTGATGAACTAATTAAAATGTTGGAAGATATCAACACTAATGGGAACGATCTCAGAAGAATAAAAATTAAAAAAAAAAAAACAAAAAAAAACAATTCTTACTGGAACGAAAGTAGCAGCATTTAAAATGGGAATTAAAGAGGGCAATTATGAACACATAACGCTAGGAATATGGCAGAGAGGTATTTTGTCACAGGGTCTCTTCTCCCTCTCTAGCGAAGTAATAATGAGAGAGATCAAAGAGAAACGGGGAATGCTTATCACGAGGTTATACTATAAACAATAGATGCAGATGACACAACAATGGTGGTTGATAATGCAAAACGAAATACACCAATTGTTGAACATTGTAGGAATAGAGAGTTCAAAGAAAGTACTCTCATTTATTAATAATTAAAAAAAAGTAACAATGGTGATATCAAAGAAAAAGGTGACACCATAATGTGAAATGGAAATAGTTTGGAAATTTTTTAACCAAGTGGTTGATGTTAAATACCTAGGGACATTTAAAACATCAGACGGAAGATGCACAGCAGAGATTAAATGCAGAATACGGCAAGCAAAAGCTGCATTAAAGAAAATAAAGAGTATCTTATGCAATAAGTCACTATCATTGAAGGTAAGATAGAAAGTGCTGAAGTGCTATACAGAAACTGTTTTGCTGTATGACAGTGGATTTAGGAATGTAATTGAACAAATTACAAAGAACTTGGAAGCCACAGAGATGTGGTTCCTGAGAACGAATGTTGCGAATTCCTTGGACTGCCAGAGTAACTAACGACGACTGCCTGAAACAGGCCAATGAAACTAGAACATTATATACAACAATAAGACAGAGACAAGCATCTTTTCTTCGGTCACGTGATGAGAAGAGAGGCATTGGAGAAAATCGTGGCAACTGAAAGATCAATGGGAAGAGAAGCAGAGGCAGACAAAGATAGATGCTGATGGATGGATTTAGATGATGGCATGGAGGGATATCATCAGCAGAGTTGATCCAGAAAACACAAGATCGAGATCTGCGGATCGTCATGAACGCCTTCGCCAGCTGGAATGGTACTTGATGATGGTGATAAGTTTGCCATTGCTTTGTGAACTACTAGCACTAGCACTGTTGTATGAGAATCAAGCTCAAGTCCGGCTGCTTCCAAATCGTCTGCAGCTGTGTTGTGAACACGGTACCCAGTACGCATTTGCAACCTCTTCGCCAAAGAGACGGTGCATGACTAGACGTACTTGAAATATTAATTGATGTTAGTAGCATAGAACACAGACGAATGGAGCAGTATACAGACAACTAGATTCTAGCGTAGAACTCAGACGAATGGAGCAGTATACAGACAACTAGATTCTAGCGTAGAACTCAGACGAATGGAGCAGTATACAGACAACTAGATTCTAGCGTAGAACTCAGACGTATGGAGCAGTATACAGACAACTAGATTCTAGCGTAGAACACAGAAAAATGGAGCAGTATACAGACAATTAGATTCTAGCGTAGAACACAGACAAATGGAGCAGTATACAGACAATTAGATTCTAGCGTAGAACTCACGAATGGAGCAGTATACAGACAATTAGATTCTAGCGTAGAACTCAGACGAATGGAGCAGTATACAGACAACTAGATTCTAGCGTAGAACTCGACGAATAGAGCAGTATACAGACAACTAGATTCTAGCGTAGAACTCAGACGAATGGAGCAGTATACAGACAACTAGATTCTAGCGTAGAACTCAGACGTATGGAGCAGTATACAGACAACTAGATTCTAGCGTAGAACACAGACAAATGGAGCAGTATACAGACAACTAGATTCTAGCGTAGAACACAGACAAATGGAGCAGTATACAGACAACTAGATTCTAGCGTAGAACACGACGAATAGAGCAGTATACAGACAACTAGATTCTAGCGTAGAACACAGACGAATGGAACAGTATACAGACAACTAGATTCTAGCGTAGAACACAGACGAATGGAGCAGTATACAGACAATTAGATTCTAGCGTAGAACTCAGACGAATGGAGCAGTACACAGACAATTAGATTCTAGCGTAGAACACAGACAAATGGAGCAGTATACAGACAATTAGATTCTAGCGTAGAACACGACGAATAGAGCAGTATACAGACAATTAGATTCTAGCGTAGAACTCAGACGAATGGAGCAGTATACAGACAACTAGATTCTAGCGTAGAACTCAGACGTATGGAGCAGTATACAGACAACTAGATTCTAGCGTAGAACACAGACAAATGGAGCAGTATACAGACAACTAGATTCTAGCGTAGAACACAGACAAATGGAGCAGTATACAGACAACTAGATTCTAGCGTAGAACACGACGAATAGAGCAGTATACAGACAACTAGATTCTAGCGTAGAACACAGACGAATGGAACAGTATACAGACAACTAGATTCTAGCGTAGAACACAGACGAATGGAGCAATACACAGACAATTAGATTCTAGCGTAGAACACAGACGAATGGAGCAGTACACAGACAATTAGATTCTAGCGTAGAACACAGACGAATGGAGCAGTATACAGACAATTAGATTCTAGCGTAGAACACAGACGAATGGAGCAATATACAGACAACTAGATTCTAGCGTAGAACACAGACGAATGGAGCAGTATACATACAACTGGATTCTAGCTTAGAACACGACGAATAGAGCAGTATACAGACAACTAGATTCTAGCGTAGAACACAGACGAATGGAGCAGTATACAGACAATTAGATTCTAGCGTAGAACACAGACGAATGGAGCAGTATACATACAACTGGATTCTAGCTTAGAACACGACGAATAGAGCAGTATACAGACAACTAGATTCTAGCGTAGAACAAGATAAATGGAGCAATACACAGACAATTAGATTCTAGCGTAGAACACAGACAAATGGAGCAGTATACAGACAATTAGATTCTAGCGTAGAACACAGACAAATGGAGCAGTATACAGACAACTAGATTCTAGCGTAGAACACGACGAATAGAGCAGTATACAGACAATTAGATTCTAGCGTAGAACTCAGACGAATGGAGCAGTATACAGACAACTAGATTCTAGCGTAGAACTCAGACGTATGGAGCAGTATACAGACAACTAGATTCTAGCGTAGAACACAGACAAATGGAGCAGTATACAGACAACTAGATTCTAGCGTAGAACACAGACAAATGGAGCAGTATACAGACAACTAGATTCTAGCGTAGAACACGACGAATAGAGCAGTATACAGACAACTAGATTCTAGCGTAGAACACAGACGAATGGAACAGTATACAGACAACTAGATTCTAGCGTAGAACACAGACGAATGGAGCAATACACAGACAATTAGATTCTAGCGTAGAACACAGACGAATGGAGCAGTACACAGACAATTAGATTCTAGCGTAGAACACAGACGAATGGAGCAGTATACAGACAATTAGATTCTAGCGTAGAACACAGACGAATGGAGCAATATACAGACAACTAGATTCTAGCGTAGAACACAGACGAATGGAGCAGTATACATACAACTGGATTCTAGCTTAGAACACGACGAATAGAGCAGTATACAGACAACTAGATTCTAGCGTAGAACACAGACGAATGGAGCAGTATACAGACAATTAGATTCTAGCGTAGAACACAGACGAATGGAGCAGTATACATACAACTGGATTCTAGCTTAGAACACGACGAATAGAGCAGTATACAGACAACTAGATTCTAGCGTAGAACACAGACGAATGGAGCAGTATACAGACAACTAGATTCTAGCTTAGAACACAGACGAATGGAACAGTATACAGACAACTAGATTCTAGCGTAGAACAAGATAAATGGAGCAATACACAGACAATTAGATTCTAGCGTAGAACTCAGACGAATAGAGCAATGCACGGACAACTAGATTCTAGCGTAGAACTCAGACGAATGGAGCAGTATACAGACAATTAGATTCTAGCGTAGAACTCAGACGAATGGAGCAGTATACAGACAACTAGATTCTAGCGTAGAACACAGACGAATGGAGCAGTATACAGACAACTAGATTCTAGCGTAGAACACATACGAATAGAGCAATACACGGACAACTAGATTCTAGCGTAGAACACAGACGAATGGAGCAGTATACAGACAACTAGATTCTAGCGTAGAACACAGAAGAATGGAGCAATACACGGACAATTAGATTCGAGCGTAGAACACAGAAGAATGAAGCAATTCACAGACATCTAGATTCATACACGTACGGATGAGTAGACAAACACACAAATAAATAAACAGATGTCTGGAAGACAGGCGTACGGACGAAAAGACAAACGCTTGTATTGGCAGGCGAAAGGACACAGTGATGGACACACATACATGGAGAAATGCAGACATACGTGGACCGACAAACAGACAGACAGGCAAACACACAAAATGTAAGACAATTGGACGGCACTTAAGACAGATCAATCAATCATGTGCCATGCCGAAAAGCGTGGGCGGGCATGACTCGCCATTTCACTCTATCACCAGCGTCGTGTATCAGCTCAGTGTTCCTGTCTCGTCCATGCCATGTGGCCAAGCCATCCAGGTATTTTCCTCTCAGTCTTCCTCTTGCGGCTTATGGACTGAATGATCCGATGTGTAATTCGGATAATCCGTCGACTATGTCACTAACTTTCAACCACTGAACGTTATGTCCTTCTCTTGAGGTCACAGCCTTTACATCTAAGTACTGCATTAAGCTGATTTGTTTGTCTGATGTTTTTTTTTTTCTTTCTTGTTTTGGTCATGCTGCTGCATTATTATTGTGTGTGTGTGTGTGTGTGTGTGTGTGTGTGTGTGTGTGTGTGTGTGTGTGTGGGTGGGTGTGTGTGTGTGTGTGTGTGTGTGTGTGTGTGTGTGTGTGTGTGTTATGCAGTCTTCACAAAAGTCACGCCTATCATGTCATGTTGATTGCATTCTTTTAAAGCAGGCCCGTTAACTGACTGCTGTTGTTGATTTATAGACCATAAATGTCGTGACTGATTGCAAGTTTAACTAGGATCTTTGTCATTAACTGCAGCGACATGCTTTTAGTGCGATCTATTTACCACAGCAGATGTTGACTTTTATGGTCGCTAATTGTCTGTACGCAATGGTAAACTACTGAACATAAACTTGCCAAAACATCAACAACAGCAGTAAAATGCTTGTGTTGACAGTTATGTCCTGTGAAAAGGATATGCACACAAAAATTGCCTGTATCATGAATTGCAGGTAGTTTAACGTTGTCTTATTTAATAGTCTTGACTGCGTAGAATTCTAGACAAGTGGCCTGCACTAAACTTCGTTGATTTATTTACAAAGCAGTGCCAAGCATGTTTATACTTTATTATATTCACATTAGGGACACTGTTAATGATATGTTCATGCAATGTCTGTGACGCTCGCTGTTTAATAGCAGTTATAACTCATCATCATCATACACTTGCCACATCGTGTAGGTGTTCATGTTTCTCCACAGATCTCGCTCCTTGTTAATTCTGGAACAATCATATTCATGCTATTCCCCAGACCTCGTAATTAGACCATCCAGCATCATTTCACTCACTCTCCCTCTGCAAGTTGAGCCGCTGATCATTCTTGACGACACATTAATTCTCAGTGCCCCTCTTTTCACATATAAACACAATATACTGCTTGTCTCTTTCTTATAGTTCATCAGCTTAAAGTTCTATTTAAATTAGCCTCTTCCATGTATCAATCAGCTAGATCTTTTGTAAAGTTTTCAAATATTAATAATCAAAACAACGCATTCATTCAGTAAAATTCAGTGTAATCAATTAAAACAATATTGTAAAATAGGACGCAATGTCATCATTGGCACCTTGCCGTCTTGACAGACGATAGTTTGTGCTTTAAAAAGACATAATAACTTTTAACTATGGCGGTAGCGAGTGTGACTGATAAGACCAATTTGCGCTGTAAATGTCCGTTCACAGTGGGTGCATGTGAACACGTGGTCATTTCCACCATCATGCACCATCTTGCGTCTCAAACGCTTGGTGTGTGACTTTTCTGCAATAATTTACTCCTTTGACTTTTTTCCATTTCTGATAGTTGCCCTCCATGCAACACGTTCAGCGGCGACTTGCTCCCAATGTGCATTATCAATGCCTGTATCAATCATGTCCCGCTTACACACATCTTTGTATCGTAGTAGAGGCCGACCCTGAGATCTCTTACCCATCTGTAATTCACCAAAAAAGATATCCTTTGGTATTCTACCATCATCCAGTCTACGAAGACTGAGCATGGAATAAACTGTCACACAACCTGATCTTTCCAATACTTCAGTATTTGTGATTTTGTCTTGCCACTTAATACCAAGAATTCTTCGCAGACACCGCATATGAAAGCAGTTTAAATTGTTCTCTTGGTGTGAGTAAGTTGTCCAGGTTTCACTGCCATAGAGAAGAGTACTAAGGACACAGGCTTGACAGACAAGGACTTTTGTTTTGGCAGTAAGCTTCCTGTTCTCCCAGACTCTTTTTCTTAACCTGTTCATTGTTGTTGCTGCCTTACCAATCCGGACGTTGATTTCCTGATCTAGGGATAATTTGCTATTTACCACTGATCCTAGATATGTAAAATGGTCTACTATCTCTAGTTCGGCGTCGTCAATAAAGATTGATGGTATCCCATGTGCACCTTGTGACATAATCTGTGTCTTCTTTTTGCTAATTGTTAAACCAAATTCAGAACAAGCATTGGAGAATGCAGATAGTAGACATTGCAATTCTTCCTCAGAGTGGGTCGTAACTGCAGCATCATCTGCAAAAAGCAACTCTCTGATCAGTACCCTCCTAATTTTGGTCTTAGCCTTCAATCTCTGAGCATTGTAGAGGCCGCCATCTGAGCGTGAGTGAATGTATATACCACCATCCTGATCACGAAATGCATATTTCAGTAGAAGTGAAAAGTATATTCCAAAGAGGGTGGGAGCTAGTACACAACCTTGCTTAACTCCACTCTTGATTTCAAATTCTTCAGAAGTTGCACCATCAAACTTGATTATACCCTTCATACCTGTGTGGAACGATTCCACAATGGACAGAAGAGTTGGTGGGCAGCCAATCTTCTTTAGTGCCTTGAACAGACCCTCACGACTGACCAAATCAAATGCCTTTGTGAGGTCGATGAAGGCAATAAACAATGGTTGATTCTGTTCACGGCATTTTTCTTGCATTTGTCGCAATGAGAATATCATATCAGTGGTAGACCGGTTCTGTCGAAAGCCACACTGTGATTCGGGGTAGACTTGATCTCCTAGGACTTGAAGTCTGCGCAGAACAATTCTGGCAAATACTTTTCCAACAATACACAGAAGTGAGATACCCCTATAGTTGTTACAGTCGCTCCGATCACCCTTGTTCTTGTACAGCGTTATGATGTTTGAATCTTTGAAATCCTGTGGGACTTGTCCTTCACGCCAGCATAGCTCTATTAGCTGGTGGATCTGTAGAGTGAGTGTGTCTTGCCCACTCCTGATAACCTCTATTGGAATCCCATCCTTACCTGGAGCCTTGCCAGATGCAAGTTCATTTATAGCACACTTAACTTCTGTTATGGTGGGAAGTGTGTCCAGGTGGTCAAGAGTTGGTAGAGCCTCTATGGCGTTAAGGGCATCATCCGCTAGTTTGGTCTCACTTGAGTAAAGCTCTAAATAGTGCTCTACCCATCTGTCCATCTGCTGTTTCTTATCAGTGATGACTTCTCCAGTCAAGGTTTTCAGCGGTGCACTTCTTTTGATCACTGGACCACAGGCTTTCTTTATTCCTTCATACATGCTTCTTATGTCTCCCTTATCACTTGCGATTTGAATGGACTCACATAACTTGATCCAATAATCATTTGAACACTGCCTGGCAGCCTTTTGCACATCCTTCCTAGCTTGCCTTATATCTCTTTCTTATACTTCATCAGCTTACAGTTCTATTTAAATTAGCATTTTCCATGTATCAATCAGCTAGATCTTTTGTAAAGTTTTCAAATATTAATAATCACAACAACGCATTCATTCTGTAAAATTCAGTGTAATCAATTAAAACAATATTGTAAAATAGGACGCAATGATTATATATATATATATATATATATATATATAGGCTCTACCAACTCTTGACCACCCGGACACCTTTCCACCATAACAGAAGTTAAGTGTGCTATAAATGAACTTGCATATGGCAAGGCTCTAGGTAAGGATGGAATTCCAATAGAGGTTATCAGGAGTGGGTGTGACAACGCTGGCCTGGTTCTCAGTAGTCGTAGATACTATTGAGTTGGGGTTCTAGATTAACTTCTGTCTATCCTTAACACCAATTGTCCCCAGGACGGTTCCCGGACGACTCTACCCATCTGAGGACTAACAATACTCAAAGACACCTAACTGACTATAAGAGAACAATCTTATAAAAAGCGAATCTAGAATCTTTATTGGAGATTCAGACTCTGACTACTAGAAAGGCAACAGGCGGACTAACAGACAGGAACAATTTGCTGGGTGAGAATAGTCTGGTAGACGATCTCATCATCCCACTGGAAATCTGTCCGTGCATGATTTAATGTTAGTCTGTAAACACAGGGTTATGGACCCGTCACCTGATTCTGTATGATGCCTCCGAGCTCTTCCATACAGCAACAGCCAGCAGCACTCGTAAACCGCAAATAAGCACCCCGTCCATAGCAAAGGACTTCTCAGATCACTTCAGGTTGACAGTCCACAGCAACAGGTTTCTCAGAGCACGTCAGCAATGGGCCAGTACTCGTCAACAGCAATAGGCCACCCGCAGCTAGGCAACCAGCAAACAGCTAAGGCAGACAGCCAACCGCCAACAGGAATCAGCAACAGCAAAGGGCAGTCGCCCACAGCGCCCAGCTACAGCAAACAGCAACAGCAAAGGGATTCCTGTAAGCAAGAACAGGACAGGTGTACAACTAACTCCATCATCCCCTGGCGTAATGCACACTGCATCAATACTAAGCACAGATTTCCCCCCTTCAGTGGTCAGCCCTCGAGCTCAGACCACTATCGTATGTCTGAACTCCCAGACATATCTCACAGACAGGTTAAGATACAACACTTGTAATCCTAACTTAAGTCCTGTAGCTTTTCGGCCACGTGTCTCATCCCTGATAAATGGTAAATAGGATGACACATTCCCTATCATCTCATACCTAGTAGATAATAGATATAGTGACATGGTCCATTCCTGAGGATGGTACCGTGCCATAACTCCTATGACGATCATCAAGTGTTATGGCCTGGACCATCTTTCTTAATCACAACTTGTCTCATCAGAAAAGTAGGTAAGCATGTCAGGATATCTCAGGCAAGTACTCTATGCCACCTCCAAGGGTATTGGATGATGTTCAGATTGTATTGGTAACTAACCTGAAATATTGAATTAAAGACCAGACAAACAATAGAAGAATTTAGTGTTCTTGTGTTTGTCGCTTTCCACCTTTCTTCCTCGGATACCTGGATTTATGTTATGTGTGGGTGTATGTGTATATAGATGCCTAGGAACTATGACGAATCAGCCACCCCAAACAATCTGGTTCAGATGACATAGAGACAATAGAAAGATTGACCCGCCTGACAGATTATTCCTTTCTCAGCAAAGGAAGTATAGAGTCAGACAACACTGATGAAATATACTCGCGTTTCATGAGTGGGTGTCTCTCCACCGCTATACTGGCCCAAGGTTACATCCCTAGTAGGTGTGAATATATCTTTCCCCCTTCTGACTAAGCCCAGTTAAATAACAACCGCCCTATGTGGCGATAATCATTTCACAACTTATAGACTCCTACCTATTTGGGTTTCACCTTAATGAGAAACGCATATGGTTCTCGCGTGTCACATGAGTGCTTGACAAGAACTGGGTTCAACTTGTCACATGATGATGATTGAAACGTACTAATGTCAATCTCGTTCATTAAGGGAATCAAATTAAAGCTCTGTTCAAGAGGAATTCTTCTGTCAGAACAATAATTCCCTCATATACCCCATTATTAAGATAGGGAGTCGAATGTATTATTCATTTGCTTCAACCAGACTGTTCCACTGAGCTGGCTCGCACACTAAATTCCGTCTTCTCTGCTGAACACTGGCCTCCGCTTAATCTAGGTCAAATCACAGACCCACTACACTGGCTAGCCTGCATGGTCAATACTGAACGTACAGCTGGTGTCCCCTGACCCGAGGTTAACGTGTACATCTCGGTCAGAACACAGGCTACGGCGCAACCGCCCTGCTTAGTTGATAATTGACCCACAACTGAAATACAAACTTTAGTTAAGCGACGCCAAATATAAAAGTGTGTTTCCTTTAAAACTTAGGAACAACTATGCAACAGACAGCGATCCGGTAGGTTCATCAAGCCCCGGACTGTAGGTCCACTCTCTAGATCCCCAAAGGTACAACATGGTCAAAGGCCCGGCCTCTCGTCTCAAGGACAGACTCCTCTACTGTAGATCAATCTCTAATGCCACAAAAGTTGCATAGTATACAGCTGGAAGAAACGGCCGTGAAAGGATAGCTTCAACACCAACCGTTGCTGTAGAACATTCTCCGGCTCCCCGTGATGCCAATTATACAGCTGGCTATAGAAGCAGCCTCCCTTCTTGATGACTCGCTACCGAATGGCCTCCTCGTGTCAGGTCCAGAAGGACACACTCACGGAACCTGCCGAAGATCTCCGAACATTACCTCACGAAAGTGAAGGCAACTCATCATTCTCCGAGATTATCAGAGTGTGCGATTTACAATAGCAAATACCGACGCACATTCAACGAGTTGAGTTATGATTCTCGGGACCCCTGAAGTTCATGACAATCCCGATACATAACATCTCAAGGACCCAGAAGATGGTCCTAACTCTTTTTACTCGGTAATCCCCCTTAACCCGCATTAAAATGTGGAATAGCCACCGAGGCGGGGAGAGACAATTGTGGGTCTGAGACCCACTTGCGATTCGCGAGAGTAGACAAGACACACTCACTCTACAGATCCACCAGCTAATAGAGCTATGCTGGCGAGAAGGACAAGTCCCACGTGATTTCAAAGATTCAAGCATCACAACACTGTGAAAGAACACGGGCGATCGGAGCGACTGCAACAACTATATGGGTATCTCACTTCTGTGTATTGTTGGAAAAGTATTTGCCAGAATTGTTCTGCGCAGACTTCAAGTCCTAGGAGATCAAGTCTACCCGGCTTTCGACAGAACCGGTCTACCATTGATATGTTATTCTCATTGCGACAAATGCAAGAAAAATGCCGTGAACAGAATCAACCACTGTTTATGCCTTCATGGACCTCACAAAGGCATTTGATTTGGTCAGTCGTGAGGGTCCGTTCAAGGCACTAAAGAAGATTGGGTGCCCACCAACTCTTCTGTCCATTGTGGAATCGTCCCTCACAGGCATGAAGGGTGCAATCAAGGTTGATGGTGCAACGTCTGAAGAGTTTGATATCAAGAGTGGAGTTAAGCAAGGTTGTGCACTAGCTCCCACCCTCTTTGGAATATACTTTTTCACTTCTATTGAAATATACCTTTCGTGATCAGGATGGCGGTATATACATTCACTCACTCTCAGATGGCGGGCTCTACAATGCTCAGAGATTGAAGGTCAAGGCCAAAATTAGGAGGTTACTGATCAGAGAGTTGCTTTTTACAGATGATGCTGCAGTTACGACCCACTCTGAGTAAGAATTACAATGTCTACTATCTGCATTCTCCAATGCTTGTTCTGAATTTGGTTTAACAATTATCAAAAAGAAGACACAGATTATGTCGCAAGGTGCACATGGGGTATCATAAATCTTTATTGACGACGCCGAACTAGAGATGGTAGAAAATTTTACATTTCTAGGATCAGTTGTAAATAGCATATTATCCCTAGATCAGGAAATCAACATCCGGATTGGTAACGCAGCAACAACAATGAACAGGTTAAGAAAATGTTTCTGGGAGAACAGGAAGCTTACTGCCAAAACATAAGGTCTTGTCTATCAAACCTGTGTCCTTAGTACTCTTCTTTATGGAAGTGAGATCTGGACAACTTACTCACACCAAGAGAAACGTTTAAACATCTTTAATATGTAATGCCTGCGAAGAATTCTTGGTGTTAAGTGGCAAGACAAAATCACAAATGCTGAAGTTTTGGAAAATCAGGTTGTGTGACGGTTTATTCCATGCTCAGTCTTCGTAGACTTAGATGGATAAGAAATCTTAAGAGGATGGATGATGGTAGAATACCAAAGGACATCTTTTCTTGGTGAATTACAGAAGGGTAAGAGATCTCAGGGTCGGCCTCTATTAAAATACAAAGATGTGTGTAAACGGGACATGATTGATACATGCATTGATAATGCACATTGGGAGCAAGTCACCGCTGAACGTTTTGCATGGAGGGCAAACATCAGAAATGGAATAAAGACAAAAGAGAAAATTATTGCAGATAAATCACACACCGAGCGTGTGAGACGTAAGATGGTGCATGATAGTGGAAATGACCATGTGTTTACATGCACCCACTGTGAACTTACAGTTACAGCGCGAATTGGGCTTATCAGTCATATTCGCTACCGCATTGATATATATATATATATAAGGCGCTGTTTGTATGTCTGTTCTTTATGCGTTCGCGAACGGTCCATCCGACTGAGATGAAATTTTCTACATGCTTTCTTTTCTTTCCCATGTAGCCAACTGTCATAATTTGTTAGTGTACAATCAGCTATTTACTTACTAAAATTTAATATTTAAATTTTCTTTATCATTTATATATAGCGAGGGGACTTAACTTAAGAAAAGTTATTTCAAGGGGCATTGCTATATATTTTATATATAGATTGTTGCATTGTTTTAAAAGATTTATAAACTCTCTGTCTACAGTTATTTACAGGCATATGAGTTATAATAAATAATGATATAATCTTTGAGGCATTTTCAAAGTTTTCATAAAAATAATGCATCTATTTAAATCGTGAAAATTTTCTAACTCATCTTTTAATTTTTCTTCAACAGCACATTAATTTTTTTTAAAACATTCTCATATGTATGGCGCGGTACACCCACGTTGGGTATTTATGTTGCCCATGTTAAACATTTCCTCAACGAGTTACTTTTCATGAATTTTAATGCTTATTGTTCTTTTGTTGTCAAAGAATTGCTTCATAAGAGATGTTTAATGAAAGAATGTATGAGAGGAAATAGAGAAGAAGGGCAGAATGTAGGACGGCCTGCGAAAGATTTTCGTTCGTTAAAAAAAAAAAGTAATTTTTTGTTAGAGAAAGTTAGTTGCATATCGTTTGCATTACTCTGAGGTCAACCCGCCGTCCACCATTTATTGGCTTTTCGTGATATCTTGGTAAGTTTACTTTAGATACATCTCTTCCAATCATATTTTCTACTATCAATCTATCTATTCTTCTATTCTGTCTATATTTTTAAAGGGAACGGGCCGAACATAGTATGATAGATAGATAGATAGATAAATAGATAGATAGATAGAAGGATAGATAGATAGATAGATAGATAGATAGATAGATAGATAGATAGATAGATAGATAGATAGATAGATAGACCATCTTTATTTTCAAAGGGTTAAGAATTGGGCACGCAGGCCCGTCTGACATTCTGCCCTTCTTCTCTATTTCCTCTCATACAAACTTTCATTCAACATCTCTTACGAAGCAATTCTTTGGCAACAAAAGAACAATAAGCATTGAAACACATGAACAATAATCAATAATGCATGACTCATTGATGCAATGTTTAACATGGGCATCATAAATACCCAAGGCGGGTGTATTGTGCCACACATATGGGAATGCATTTTTTTTTTTTTTTTTGCTTTTTGTCGTTCGAGATAATTTACCATTATTATTGTCTTTGTTGCTGTTTTTCTTTTTTAATGAGGCATGTAGTCTGTTTTGAGGTAGTGTTCAAACATGTTGCGACTGTATGTATAATGATTGGTGGTGTCTTTGATTTCTTGTGGAAGATTATTCCACAACTGAGTGGCAGAATATGCTAAGCTTGTTTTATATAAGTCTATCCTAGGGTTAGGGACATGAAGTATATTTAGTAGTTCACTATGTCTTGCGTTATATTTAAACAATGGCCAAAGGTAGCTTAGGGCATTTTGAAATAGGATTTTGTGAGTTAGTTTAGCCTTATTAAAAAGTAGGCGTTTGTGGAGTGGCAGTAACTGAAGACGTTCATGTAGGTTAAAATTGTCTGTAAACTTATCACCATTGATCAGACGCACTGCCCTTTTCTGGAGCGAATAAAGGCGTTTTCATATTGATTTGGAGCATCCATCCCAGATTATGGAGCAATAATCAATATGTGTTTGTATGTGGGAAGTATAGAATATCTTTGTTGTGTTTTCGTCGAGGAAGTTTTTAACTTTGGCAAGTTGGTATGCTTTTTTGGCTATTTGTTTAACTAGAGCATGAACATGGGAATTAAAGGATAGATTTTGATCTATGATAAGACCCAGTGCCTTGTGCTCGGTTACACTTTCTATAGGTGTGCTACCAATGTGCAGCTGAAGAGTTCCCTGCGAGTTTAGAGTGTGAAGTCTTTACCTCGTTCCTATTAACATAGATTTTGTTTTAGAAATGTTAATTTGCATGCGTTTTGCATGACTCCAGTTAACTACACTATTTATTTCCTGTTGCAAGGATAATTCTAGCACATTACGATCAATATCGTTTGTATATACTGTGTAGTCGTCTGCAAATAAATCGCAGGACGATGACAGATATAAGGAAAGATCATTTATATAAATGGCAAATAACAAAGTTCCAAGTATAGACCCCTGAGGTTTATTAATGTCACTATATTAAAGCTTACTGTCATTGTTTCTAGATTTTTAATTAGGATTGTATGATCTATCATATCGAATGCTTTTTTAAAGTCTATAAACATCGTTCCACATAGAGTATTGTCGTTAATATTTTGATGCCAGTTTTCTATCATGTTTGTTAGGGCCGTATGGCAGGAATATTTTGGCCGAAATCCTGACTGATTGTCAGCTATTAGTTTGTGGCGAACTAAGTGCTCTATTGTTGTTTTGTGGATGTGCTTTTCTAGCGGTTTGGATAAAGAGGATACTATGGAAATTGGCCTATAATTACTCATGATACAATCGTCTAATGAACAAGCTTTTAAATGAGGATACACTTTAGCGATTTTAAAGGCTGATGGGAAGTGACCTTTGGTGAGACATTGATTGTATATAAAAGTTAGTGACTTGCAGATCGCTGGTGCAGCATAGCGAAGGATCCAATTACTGATTCCATCTAGTCTTGATGAGTTAATGTTTTTAGGCTACTGGGATGAGTAAATACTTCAGTGTTTGTCATTAGCGGTATGTTTGTGGGAATGTCTCCATAGCATTTGCTCTCACAGAATGATGATAGTAAAGATATGTCGTGAGCCACATCTGGTATTGCGGCCTTCAGTTGGTTTATGTCAGACTGAAAGAAACTACTGAATTGATCACATGTAACCTGATTTGATGGTAACGAATGTGATGATTTATGTTTGTTTGTCAAGGTATTAATTGCTTTCCATATATCTTTAGTGTTGGTTTTATCTATTATAAATCCTTAAAATAGTTTTTTCATTTCCTTTCGAATAACATATTGAACTTTGTTTCTCAGACTACGGTACATAGTTAGATCTCTATTTTTATGTGCCCTGTCCCGGTCTCTCATAAGTTCAACTACCTCCTGTGTGATCCACGGGGCTTAGTGTGATGTTTAACACGAACTTCCTTAAATGGAACATGCTTATCAAATACGCTTAGAAAGGTCTTCAGCGAGTGGTCCAGAGCATCATCTGGGTAAGGAAGCTGGTAAACATAGTCCAGAGATGAGTTGAGCAAGTCTTGTAAGAAGGCATCTTGATTGAAGTTTTTGTAATTTCTATGTTTTATACTTATATGTTTGTGTTTGGGAGTTTTGGTACCTCTTTTCGACCACGTGCAACATACTGGGTAGTGCATTGCATTAATAGGTACAGTACATTCTGTGATGTTGTCAGCACACGTATTATAGATATGATCTATAAGTGTTGCAGATGAATTTGTTATTCTAGTGGCTTGTTTGACTAACTGTAGGAAGTTATATGACTCTATTATGTTTTCCCATGATTTTTTTGGGATTAATTAGTGTCTATGTTGAAGTTGCCTAGCAGTATTATTTCTCTTGCATTGCTAAAGACTACATCCATCATAGTGGTGAATTTTTCATACCAGATATTTCCTGCACTGGGATTTTGATAAAGATAGCCAACTACTAGGGGTATGCGATTTTGAAGCTTAACCTCAAGCCATACACACTCAATCTCACATGTTTCAAAATCTAGCCTACGGTGGGCGTTAAGCGAGTTAGAAATATAAAATGCAATACCCGTCTCTTGTTTCTGATAGGGATCTCTTCTAATGGTTTTAAAGCCTCTGATAGCGATGTCATCATCTGAGATGTTGCTATTTAATCGACTTTCACTAACGCCGAACATGTGAAAATTTTGATTAACTATAAGTGATAGTTCAGGCAGCTTCCCTAATAGATGGCAGATATTTAAATGCTCGATTCTGAGCCCTTTATTGCTGAGCCAGTGTTCGTACTTATTAGACATTTTAACAATGCGTTATCATGAATATTTTAAAACACAAAATGAATACAACTTACGTCCTTTATAACAAATACACACTCTAAAGTACAGAGAAACAGTAATATCTCTATCAATATAAACACACACACACACACACACACACACACACACACACACACACACACACACACACACACAATAGTATAAAGATAAGTAAGGATGATCAATGAAGACCCCCCTCACTCAGAGTATAAACGCGATACAAAGTATTATAAAAGATATCTAAGTGTCAATCTCTGTGACTTCAATACAAGTCAATGTTTACAGCCACGTTTAATCTAACACGTTGCTATATAAATCAATAACCAAGTATGCGCTTAAACTTTCTAGGAGAGGCTCTTTCTTGTACCAAGATCCGGTGTTACTTTGTGCTGAATTGCTAGTAAATACCAGGCTGTGTTGGTCCTTGGTACAGCGACATCATAAATGCCTGCCGAAGTGAAGCTGGGCTAAACCGTGTGAGGTATAACAAATCTGGGTTATAATGGAATGGATACTGTTGATTTCTCACGGGTGTGTAACGACTTCCAACTACAGGCTCTGATTCGTGGCTAACAGGAGACTGTGGTGGCACGTTGTTGTTACTACTGGATTGATCCTTTCTGTGGAGAAGAGGGAACGTATCTTCATAATTATCACCCTCTTGTATGAAAGAGGGCGTATTGTACGGATTTGGTGTGGTGGAAATGTTCCGTCTGGCTTGGATATCAGGTGCCGTGGTTATGAGTGGTCTGCTCTCTTCTGGCCTATTGGTACTTGATGAGGCGGCAGTATGATGTCTGGCTTGATTTTGAGGTTGTGCAGTTAAAAGTGTCCTACGCGATCCAGTATTGGATGTAGGTTGTGTTCGTTCAGGGTATTTAATATTTTTGGCGAGCAAGCTGGTGCCCAATGTAGACAAATGTACTTGATCCTTATAAAGTCGCTTTTTAGGTGCTCCAGACTGTGAAGTAAACACCGGTGTGTTGTTGATGAACTGTATGTTGTTGTGAGAACAAAACCTCTGCAATATGTTGTTATTTATGTCAGCTAGACGACGCTGGAATCCATAACTCGGTGATATGATGGAGGAGAAGAAAATGGACGAGTTAGGAAAAGTGTGACGTATCCGTTCAAGAGCGTCAGCAGTTGATATGTTGTGATTTGCTGGTTGCTCATGGTGTCATTGATACCAATATGAACGCTTGCCTTTTTTACGTTAAGATTTACAGCCAACCTCCTTATCTTGTCTGTTAGCCGGTCAACACCAGCCCCAGGCTATGGAATTATGGAAACAATGTCTGTGTCTGTAGTAGCCATCCGGTCGCTGTATAGACCTTTCAGTAGAGAGTCGCCTATTATAATGTGTGTACACTCGGGTCATGATGTCTGCACATGTTGGTTGTTAGTACGCCTTGCTCGTTGTTTCTCCCATGTAGCAGAAGTCTGTACGTCTCCATGTGACTCTCCCTGTGTTTCCTGGAGGCGTGTGTTGTCTGTTGGCATTGCACTATAGCTCTGTACTTTTTCTGACAAATTTTCTTGAAGCACTTCGAATCTGTTGCTTATTTTTACACCAATGGGATAGACTGCTTGTAGCGTTTTATCTTCCTCTGCACGTTGAGGTTTTTCCCGTCTTGTTTTGTTATTTGTTTTTGGTGAAACTCGGCTTCAAGGTTCTCCGAAGTTGATACAGCTGCTTGGGAATTACACGCTTGTTCAGTTGGGTTGGTGGTGGACTCGTGCTGTAAAGTTTATATTGTTTTTCTTAGCAACAGATTTTCCTATCTCAGTCACTGCTGGTCTTGCTTTTAGCTTCAATGTTCGCTGTAACAGTAGCAGTGAGCGCCTGTAAGGATTGTTCTATTACCTCAATGCGCCTATGACAATCGCATGATTGTCCATTGATAGTTGGCGTGTTATCTAAGGCTGGTATTTCTTCTGCTACTCTCACGTTGGTCTCAACGTTGTTTTGGAGGTGCTCCATTGGATATTCAATGGCCAAGAGTACTGATGGTGTAGCGGACCTCGTGTTGATGGTATTGTCCTGTTCATTCATTGTATGTGTTAGTTGAGAAATATTGTCTGCTGTTATGTCCACAGCTGTAGTTGTGGGCTGTGTAGATTCTGAGTCCTCACTCGAGACGTGCATGCTGATGATATCGTGTGTCTTTTATATGTCTCTACTCGTGAATGTAAGTCTTGAGTTCTCCAGCTCGACAAAGTGTAATGTTAGCCAAGAGTTAATGTTTTCAACGCTGCCCTGAGCTAGCAACTTGTTCTTCGAATGATATAAGTGTATTGTAAGGACTGGCGTCGTAATCAAATCTTCCACGTAGGCCCCGCTTCTATCTTGTCTGTGTTGGATTCGTTCAGGCTTGTAATAATTATTGAGGCACGTTCGAAATGCCTCATAATGGAGTGTATTGTTATAGGATACTATAACACATTGGCCAGAGTTGGTGTGTTGGACGACTCGGAGGACTGGATTCACACACCTGGCTAGCTTGGTCTTAACCGCCTTCTCTTTATTTAGTGTGTATGGTTTATTCACGGCCGATCGTAAACCGGATCTTGTTTTAACACCAGTCACCTCCAGAGAGGCCTCTCCTATCTATGCCATTACTGCAAAATGTTATCAAACCCGTTTGAAGAATGTAGCGAACTCATTTTAGTCTAGACGCGCCGCGGGCTATTTGAAGTCATATGTTGCGGTTCGTTTGTTTTGATAATTGAGACAATAACACAGAGCTGATCAGGGACTTGCGATATTGTATGCTTGTCGACTTACCACGCACTAGTCAAGCATGGTTTAATCACACGTTGTCGTTAATCGATAATTGGTGGGTTTCAAAATTGAATGACCATACCGTCCATTTATCAAAGAAATCCTCATTTCACTACACCACAGTCACATAAACGTAAGATATTAATTCGTATTAGATCCAGTTTTAGAACTAACACAATGATATACACAGGATCCCGATTGAAATAGGCAAAACTTTGATAAATTCTATAGAAATCGGGAGAGCTTGTGAAAACAGGTCCGCTCGTAACCGGAAAAGATAGATAGATAGATAGATAGATAGATAGATAGATAGATAGATAGATAGATAGATAGATAGATAGATAGATAGATAGATAGATAGATAGATATTTTTCTTAGTCATGAGATAACGCAACAATTTAGTAATGTTTCATTTGTTTAATGTTTCATATTTAGTGTTGTGCATTTTAAGACTGCCAAATTCCATGTAAATAGACAGCACCATGAAGATAGCTCCGTCTGTCTTGTATTATTCTTGTTGACTGCAATAAATAAAAAAAAATCGCAAACAATGTTTCCCGTATTTAAATTGAACAATGAAGAGACAGACAATAGATTGTACGATTTACTGTCTGACATAATTCGCTTCATCTCTTCAGGTACATACTGGAGAATTAACGATTTTGTTTGTTCTATAAATTCTCAGAAAATACGTGAAGATAATTCGAGAAATACGCCAGGATATCGATCGTGCAACCTATGTTTGTGTCTACAATGTTTAACAATAAATAAGTACATATAAATTCATACATTTAGTTGTTATTCATGTAAGCAATCATATGTAATGATGGTAAACTTAAATCTGGCTTATTAATTCTCCGTCTCCACGAACTAGGTCGACTCGGAGAAGCTGAGTGTATGGCATTCCCTAATTTCTTCTCTTCTTATGCAGCTTCAGAGGAAAATGTGTCCTAACCTGCAGTAGACAAGCTAAGCTTGTTGACATCTCAATAGAGATTGTTTCCATAATAAGCTGATGTAGGCCTGTAGTGTTTTAGTCTGTTCTGTGTATGTACTACACTCCAACAACAAACGATTTTGTCATTTATGCAGTCCCAAAATTACATTAATCAGATTCTCATATTTAAGTTGATTAAACATATGTACCGTTCTTCCTAAATATGTTATATGCGTTTGTCTAACATTGGATTGCTCTCATCTTTTCTTTGCAAATCTCACCAAATCTCATCATGTTCCTCCTGTACATTGCGGTGTCTAATTGAAGCATAAACAGCGGAGAGTACTCGCTTATTGGCCTCATGTATCGATATTCCGATGCGATCTGTTATTCTATGAGTTCGTCTTTTACGTGACCGACATCTTCCTCTGCTTCCATTTAGTCTGTGCATCATTTCTTGTTATGCTGTACTGTTAGTTAGTAACTTACTTGCATGGCGAAAACATTAGACTTTCTGACTTCTAATAAAATCGAGTGCAGCTACAACACCCACTTAAGTCCTGATTTCTTCATATGTGATCTTATCTCGTCTTGATACATTGAGTATTCCTCTCGGGAATCACATTTCTGTTGCTTTGATGTTTCTTTTCATTTGTTCTGTCATTGTCCAGGTTTGGCATTAGTAACATAGAGTTTGTAGAAAGATTGTGTTGTAAAGTGCTTTCTTGGTAATAATTGATACATGTTTGTTCTTTAGTAATGGTGCCATTTGTCTAATTAGATGGTTTGTCTTATTGCATCTATTTTCGATCACGTCTTCTGCCTTGCCATTTGATGATATTATACTTCCTAGGTACTTGCAACTCTTTACTTGTTTCAAGGGATGCTCGATTAGGAGAATTGATGTTTTTTTTTCTTCTTCTTAGTTATAGTCATTACATATGTTTCACTTGTGCTAATTTTCATGTTATATTCCGTACACATTTCGTTAAGAATTTTCATGTTGTCTTGTGATTCAGCTTCTAATTTCGCTATTAGTGCTTGGTCATCCGCAAACAGGAGTTCTCTAATGGTGTAATTTGTGCAACAATATGAGAGATGATTGCAAAGAAGCATTATATAATAATTCTGTGATAGCGGCAAACCAACGAATTTTGGTTTGGTCTGCCTCATGAAAATATCTGGCAATGCCGTTAACGCCGCTTGAAACAAAGAGACTTGAGGCCATTTTTGATTGCAGCAGCCAGCTTGGTTTGTGAAGGCAGGCGTTTGGGCCCTGTGTATATAGTATTGTGGCCAGCCCGCCTTGAGATGAGAGATGTGTGGTTTCCCATGTGTTCGTCAGTGAACAAACTATGCCGTAAGAGAAAGCCGTAAGTTTAAGATTGTTAATTTAATAAATATTTGTTAAATCGCAGCACACGCCAGTTTACCAACTTTAAAGTGTTTACATGGTGGAACAGGCGTGGGTGAAAGAATTGCTAGTTAGGTGAGCTTGTAGGAACAAAGAAATATAAACAGATAATGTAGATGAGTATTACTATAGTGAGCTGTTCTCCAGATTGATTTAATGTCCCTGAAGCTTTAGGAAAATAACATTTAACAGGCTAGTACAGAGAGATGTAAGCAATCAAGCATGGTGATGTGAAGTAAGAAGACAGGTCATTAATGGTGGTTACATTTGGTAAGGATTGAAGTCATGTTATGCCAGCCATGATGGCACACGATTATTTTGTTGAGAATGTATTTTAAATGATTATCTTAGGACATTAATGTGTTACTGGCTAAATAGATAGTGATTGATTTTGTGCTGTCCCTCTGTAAATGTCCCAAGCTAGCAGAAATGTGAGATATACAATGTATGGGGCCATAAATTATAGTTAATGAAAAGACTGTAGCCATGCATAAAATTGAATGCTTATGAGTAGGGGAAAATAACCATAATATATGTGTAATATTTATAACATGTGTAAAGCAGGGAAGAGTACTTACATGTCATATGTGGCAATGATGGGTTAATGGTTAAGCTGTGTAGTTAGGACATGTAGGTAATACATAGAATTGAAGGGAATAATGTGTTGAATTGTAGGGACGCCATGCAGTTTGATAGCTACTAGGCGTAGGAAATAATGCATCTTTAATACGCAGGGTGCGTAGCAGCAATCACAATGTAATCATGATAACTGCGAATGAAGTGTGGCTTTACTGAGGGGAAGGATGTGATTTATTGCCACGTGCCACCTTTCGCTAAGATATATTCACTTGCTACACGACCTGAAGCATAAGGGAAGAAAATTTATAACCGGTGCATCATAGGAAGAATGGTGGGGAATAGAGGACATAAATGTACATCTTTTGCCTAGTAACACAGAATTGTACACTGAGGTGGGTTGCATTAGACAGCACTGGTTGACATTAGTGTGTAATAATAATGACATAATATATATATATATATATATATATATATATATATATATATATATATATATATATATATATATATATATATATATATATATATATATATATATATATATATATATATATATATAGTACACTGGTTGTTATATTAGTGCTGATATTCAGTTTCTGCCCACGATCATTGTTATGCTTTGATCATGTCTCATATGGATGATGCACTCTTACTTGATACTATGGTGTGTTTATTTTATGAACTGTCTTAAGGGTATCAGAGAGTTCCTCAATTGAGTTCCAGTGTAATATATGTTTATCTTTAACTTTCTGTGAATGTTATAATTCTTTTATGTGCAAGGTTACATTGTCGCATTCTACAAATATGGGGATTCCACATTGTATATGTGTCTGTTGCTTTTCATAGTTAGACATGTTTTCCTTGTTGGGTGTTAGTTTGTAATGCTGATCAAATGCTGTAACTTGCATGACATCATATTAGTGCTGGTATTCTTCATGCAAGCTTGGATATTGTTGGGGTAGTTGTCCAGTGAAGTCCCTGTGTGGAGACAACTGAATGTCTGATGGTGGTAGAGTCCATTATTTTGTGTATTTTTGTATAGGAGTAAAGCGTACTATCAGATTTGGAGCACAGGAATACAACCTGTCAATATATGTTTTATACCAGAGAAAAGAATATGGTGTGCTAGAAAAACAGTTGCCGGTGTGCATAACAGTAGGGAGATAATTGTAGAGTATTAGACTGAGGATATAATAGGTGATGTTTGATGGTGGCTATATCATGGACTGAACATTGATAGTGTTCTATGAACATGTGGTCTATAGGGAATACTGTGTTGTCCTGTGTTACTGGTGACTTGGTACAAATTAACGTATAAAATATTCTGCATGGTGTAGACAGGGAAATGATTATGAATTCCTGGGTAAATGTAGCCACTTTGGTAGGTGGGAATGACAGCCTAATTTACCGGAACAAAGATGCCATTCTTATATCTGTTAACTGAATCAATGCTGAGATGTTGTTTGTGAGCATCGTCTGATGTATATTAACCAAATCAGTGTTGAGATGTTGTGTTTCCCTGCAGTGTCTGATATATGTTAACCAAATCAGTGTTGAGGTGTTGTGTTTGTTTGCAATGTCTGATGTTTGTACCCTGTTTTTTTATAGCTATATGTTTACAGCTGGACAAATGAGATCAATCTCCCACTGCTTGTGTGTGTAGGAGCTGTGTGAGGTAGTTACATTGAACTGAAGACATTCTGTAAGTGAATGCTGGGCTGTTTGGGGAGGTGGAGCAGATTGAGATTGCAGCATTAGGTGTTCTATCCTAGCAGTGTCAAGTGTAATCTCATGACAGCAGTGGCACTACTGGAGAAGGCAACAAAGTGCGTGATCTGATGAAGCAACATTGATTGTTGTATTTAGCAATTAGAGATGTAGTCACCTTGAAGAAGAATGAGGTAGCAAAGAATGGTCATGCCAGACATCAAGGGTTACCTCAGAATAGCAGTAGTACAAGTGGAGGGAATAGCAAAATAGATCTATGTGTTAATTCATATGATATATTGTATGTGCTCATTGCTTCATGTGTTTAATATGTTTTCTTTACAATGATAATCAAAGATTGTGATTTCCAATGTTACAGGAGTGGCTGACTAGTTAGTGACAGCAGGCCTGAGTTCTTGGTGGGATAGTAAATTGTGTCACAACTCTTTGTTCATGTCGCGTCTTGGGGTTTATGTTGTGTAACCTATGTTTTTGTAGTATGAAATAGTTGAGAAGTTTGAAATAAATAAAGAGCTTGTTTACTTGTCCTTGATTTGTTTGTTTAGTCTCTTTTAGTTTTTACAACCACTATTTCTACCACAATCTAACACCTTAATTCATTGCTTGGGCTCTAACATGGTGTTTCCTGTGTGAACATCTATAAAATGTTTCTGCCTCTGTCCAAGACCTCGTACATCTTCTTATCTAATTACTATCATCTTTTTTTTTGTCAGTCGAGGGCGGTGTGAGGTTCTCTCTCTTTTACTACTTTTCTTCTTTGGCCGTAACGAAGTCAGAACTACTCTCTACCTATTAGCACCGTAGTGAAGGAAGCATCAGTCTTTACTTTTATGTCCTTCTTCTTTACCTCGGCTACAAAATGGCGAGCCCGACGAGATCTATTGACAGCCTTTGAATATTTTTGTTAGGATTGTTTTAGTATTTAGTGATTGTTTTGTGTGATAGGTCAGTGTTTATGTTTGTGGTGTCCATTGTCTTTGAGTTGTGACATTAGAAACCAGGTTTGCTGCTGAGACCCCCCGGACATTGCTGCACGAGAGATGAGTCCCCTGTATGGTGAGTGGGTTCAGATATATTGTCTCCTAGTACACCTCCACTGTATCTTATCTGGCTCTGTCTTCAACGTTAGGGACCGTAGTTCCCCTCCCAGTTGGTGCCCCTGATGTCACAGGGCTCACTGGTGAAGTCAAGTACATAGTTGAACCTGTGAAGATAGAAGTACCTTGTTTTGGCCAGCAAGGTGGGCCAACTGTTGAGGAGTATGTGAGGAAGGTGAGATCTGCATGGAGGGCTGGTGCGGTGTGTGATGAGGATGAGGTTGAAATTATCTGGGAGAGTATTGTGCCCAAGGTGTGGGCGGAACTTGAGCTTAGGTCAGCTTGTAATTACTCTGAGGAGATGCTGCAGACCATTCAGCAGGTGTATGGAGAGCATCGCAGCATAGTGGAACTTGCTGCAGCTTTCTCGTTACCTATAGTTAATGTGACTGAACATAAAACACTAGGTCTTTTAATTGACAGCCATTTGAACTGGAGCTCTCATGTTCACGCTCTTACCAAGAAAATAGCACAAAAAGTTTACCAGCTTGCTAAAATTCAGCACTTCCTGGACGAAAGCACACGAAAAATATTCTATACATGCTATATCCAATCACATCTCGATTACTGTTCCACAGTTTGGGATGGTTGCCCTAAATCTAATTTAAAACGACTATGTTCTCTTCAAAACCGCGCTATTCGTCTGGTTTCTGGCATAAAGCACGTTGAAAGTAATAATTTGTACAGTCATCTAAGATTTCTACCACTTCAAAAGCGCTTCCTTTTCAACAAAGCCAAATTAGTGAATAAAATTATATCTCAAAATACCCCAGAGTATCTTCTGCCGCTGATTCAATCTAATGCAATGAACAGCAAGCGCCTAAATTTGTTACATGTCTCAAAGCCTAGATTGGACCTATACAAAACATGTTTCGCCTATTCTGGTGCTCACTTATGGAATGAGCTGCCTCCAGATCTGAAAACTCCAATGAGTCCCTACACATTTAACCGAAAACTCTTTCAACCCTTAATCCATATCGACTATATGCCACCATAATTCATTTACTGGTATAATTGTTCATTATAATTGTTCACTATATATGTGTGTGCGTGTTGTGTGTGTGTGTGTGTGTGAGAGAGAGATAGAGAGAGAGAGAGAGAGAGAGAGAGAGAGAGAGAGAGAGAGAGAGAGAGAGAGATGAATGTGTGTGTGCGCACGTGCATGCGTGTGTGTGGAGAGAGTGATTGAGCGAGAAATGGTGGGGGAATGTGTCAGTGCATGCATTCGTACGTGTATGTGTGAGAGTAAGTGAGGGAGTGTGTGCGTGAGTGCATGCGTTCATGCGTATGTGTATGTGTGAGAGAGTGTGATTGAGAGAGTGTGTGTGTGTGTGCGTGAAGGATTGTGTGTGAGGGAGTGAGACAGTGGGAGAGTTGTTGTGTTAGTGTGTGTGTGTGTGAGCGCGCGCATGCATGTGAGTGTGTGTATATGAAAGAATACACAGAGAGAGAGAGAGAGAGAGAGAGAGAGAGAGAGAGAGAGAGAGAGAGAGAGAGAGAGAGAGAGAGAGCTGAGCAGATGCATGTCATGTAACACGCGAATCCATATGTTTGTGTATTCTCATCTGTCATATTATCAGTTAAATACCAGTTGATTTTATCATGTATAATATAAACTTATGTTCATTACTGTAGTTTGAGTGAGAGAGTGAGTGAGTGTGACTGAGAGACAGAATGAGTTAGAGTGAATGAGTGAGAGTGAATGAGTGAAAGTGAATGAGTGAAAGTGAATGAGTGAGCGTGAGAGTGAATGAGTGAACGTGAGAGTGAATGCGTGAGAGTGAATAAGTGAGCCTGAGAGTAAATGAGTGAGCGGGCGAGTGAATGATTGAGCGTGAGAGGGAATGAGTGAGCGGGAGAGTGAATGAGTGAGCGGGAGAGTGAATGAGTGAGCGTGAGAGTAAATGAGTGAGCGTGAGAGTGAATGAGTGAGCGGCAGAGTGAATGAGTGAGCGGGACAGTGAATGAGTGAGCGTGAGAGTGAATGAGTGAGCGTGAGAGTGAATAAGTGAGAGTGAATGAGTGAGCGGGAGAGTGAATGAGTGAGCGTGAGAGTGAATGAGTGAGCGGGAGAGTGAATGAGTGAGCGGGAGAGTGAATGAGTGAGCGGGAGAGACAGAATGAGTGAGAGTGAATGAGTGAGCGGGAGAGTGAATGAGTGAGCGGGAGAGTGAATGAGTGAGAGTGAATGAGTGAGCGTGAGAGTGAATGAGTGAGCGTGAGAGTGAATGAGTGAGCGTGAGGGTGAATGAGTGAGCGGGAGAGTGAATGAGTGAGCGTGAGAGTGAATGAGTGAGCGTGAGGGTGAATGAGTGAGCGGGAGAGTGAATGAGTGAGCGGGAGAGACAGAATGAGTGAGAGTGAATGAGTGAGCGTGAGAGTGAATGAGTGAGCGGGAGAGTGAATGAGTGAGAGTGTGTGTGTGTGAGTGAATGAGTGAATGAGTGAGAGTGAATGAGAGAGAAAGAGAGAGAGAGAGAGTGTGTGTGTGTGTGTGTGTGTGTGTGTGTGTGAGCGTACGCATGCGTGTGAGTGTGTGTATATGAAAGAATACAGAGAGAGAGAGAGAGAGAGAGAGAGAGAGAGAGAGAGAGAGAGAGAGAGAGAGCTGAGCAGATGCATGTCATGTAACACGCATGTTATGTAACACGCGAATCCATATGTTTGTGTATTCTCATCTGTCATATTATCAGTTAAATACCATTTGATTTTATCATGTATAATCTAAACTTATGTTCATTACTGTAGTTTGAGTGAGAGAGTGAGTGAGTGTGAATGAGAGACAGAATGAGTGAGAGTGAATGAGTGAGCGTGAGAGTGAATGAGTGAGAGTGAATGAGTGAGCGTGAGAGTGAATGAGTGAGCGTGAGAGTGAATGAGTGAGCGGGAGAGTGAATGATTGAGCGTGAGAGTGAATGAGTGAGCGGGAGAGTGAATGAGTGAGAGTGAATGAGTGAGCGAGAGAGTGAATGAGTGAGCGTGAGAGTGAATGAGTGAGGGTGAATGAGTGAGCGGGAGAGTGAATGAGTGAGCGTGAGAGCGAATGAGTGAGCGGGAGAGTGAATGAGTGAGAGTGTGTGTGTGTGTGAGTGAATGAGTGAGAGTGAATGAGTGAGCGTGAGAGTGAATGAGTGAGCGTGAGAGTGAATGAGTGAGCGGGAGAGTGAATGAGTGAGCGGGAGAGTGAATGAGTGAGCGGGAGAGTGAATGAGTGAGCGGGAGAGTGAATGAGTGAGCGGGAGAGTGAATGAGTGAGCGGGAGAGTGAATGAGTGAGCGTGAGAGTGAATGAGTGAGCGTGAGAGTGAATGAGTGAGCGTGAGAGTGAATGAGTGAGCGTGAGAGTGAATGAGTGAGCGTGAGAGTGAATGAGTGAGCGTGAGAGTGAATGAGTGAGCGTGAGAAGGAATGAGTGAGCGTGAGAGTGAATGAGTGAGCGTGAGAGTGAATGAGTGAGCGTGAGAGTGAATCAGTGAGCGGGAGAGTGAATGATTGAGCGTGAGAGTGAATGAGTGAGCGTGAGAGTGAATGAGTGAGCGTGAGAGTGAATGAGTGAGCGGCAGAGTGAATGAGTGAGCGGGACAGTGAATGAGTGAGCATGAGAGTGAATGAGTGAGCGTGAGAGTGAATAAGTGAGAGTGAATGAGTGAGCGGGAGAGTGAATGAGTGAGCGTGAGAGTGAATGAGTGAGCGGGAGAGTGAATGAGTGAGCGGGACAGTGAATGAGTGAGCGGGAGAGACAGAATGAGTGAGAGTGAATGAGTGAGCGGGAGAGTGAATGAGTGAGCGTGAGAGTGAATGAGCGAGCGGGAGAGTGAATGAGTGAGCGGGAGAGTGAATGAGTGAGCGGGAGAGACAGAATGAGTGAGCGTGAGAGTGAATGAGGGAGCGTGAGAGTGAATGAGTGAGCGGGAGAGTGAATGAGTGAGCGGGAGAGTGAATGAGTGAGAGTGTGTGTGTGTGAGTGAATGAGTGGGAGGGAATGAGTGAGAGTGAGAGTGAATGAGAGAGAGAGAGAGTGTGTGTGTGTGTGTGTGTGTGTGTGTGTGTGTGTGTGTGTGTGTGTTTGTGTGTGGCGCGCGCTGGCATCACTACTTTTACGTCACATACTTTTTATGTACATATTTTTCTCCATGTTTAGCCTTGTTTATGTTTACAACATCCATTTCACAATGTTTTTTTTCTTCCTATGTAAATGTATAATGCTCTTGATGAACGAAAGACGAGTGATTGGAAGGGCCGAATGTAAGACGGGCCTGCGCGCCCAATTTGTGACCCTAATAAAGTTGATTTGATTTGATTTGATTTGATTTCTTCCAAGTGAAACAAGATGCTGGGGAATCCATCATGGATTTCTCTCACCGGGTCCACCAAGCCTTTCGTTTGGTGCTGGAAGTACAGAGAAAGAGGGGCATGGTTGCTTGGGATCCATTGATCCTAAGAGACTGGCTTGTTGCAAACCTACATAATGTTCTCAGCAGGAGAATGGCAGAGGAGAGGATATCGCAAGACCCTTCAGTGACTTTCCTCTGTGTTAGAGACTTGGTCATGCGATGGGCTGGTGTGTCATTAGCTCCAGAAGTCTGTGCATACCAATATGTAGAACCTCAAGATTACAGTTCAGAAAGGTGGCCTAATGTCAGTGGTGAGTGTCAAGGGGTCCAGCATGATGATATGGTGGTGGAGGAACTTCGAGCTAAGCTAGGAAGGATGAGAGACTTAGTTGATTCATTACTGCAGCCCAAGGTACGACGCCATAGGTGCAATGTTTGTAGAAGCCGCACCCACCTCCAGAACAGGTTTCCGAAGAGAGGGGTTAGTGTTTTTCAGAACCCCTCTAGAGTGAATTGTAGCGAATTATTTGCAAGCGTAAGCCACCGAGACAAGTAGGGCCTTAAGCGACAACAGAGTCCGCCCCGGGTTGAGCCTTCTAAAGGATCAGCCCTAGCAGTCCAGGTGGGTGCAGTGTCAACTTCGGATAGCCAAATCAAAGTTATTCGTGGCAACCAGGAAAATTTCTTTCGCAGGAAGAGGCGGAGGGAGAGGAGACAATGGAAGTCTCCTTGTGTTAGTTTGGTCGACCAGTTAGAGGGTGTTAGACTTGTGACAAATGATCAGGGTGATGTGACAGGTGGACCGTGTATTGTGACGGGTGTGAGCCAAAATTCTCTGCATACGGAAATGTCGACTTGTGACCTTGTGCAAAAAGGGATTGTGAGAGCCCACCTGAAAGAGACAATTTCAAATAGACACTGCGGTTAAAAATAGACTATCATGATACAGTCTTCAGCTATGTAGGAATCCCAGTCTTCTGGATTGTCAGCCTTAGTTTAGTTAATTAATTAGAAGTTTTGTTTTGCTGTTTTTGTGTATTATAATTGCAGGTAGATGGTGTCATGTGATGACATGTTTTCCTTTTAGAGTGTAAGAACACTAGGAAGACCAGATGAAAAGTGGTGCTGCCATTACCATCATATCAGTGGGGAATCAAACTGCAGGTTTCATGTAATGTGTAAACATATTTGATGTTAGTTTATGTTCTTACAGGAAACCCCAATTAACTGGATGCTGGAGTGGGATATTTGTGAGATAACAATGTTTTGTTGGATCTGTATATGGTGTCCCTTTGTTTTTATATTCAGGTTACAGGTGACACATGATGAAATGTTCTTTTCAGTGTAAGGGTACAGGGTGTTAGAAGCACAAACCACCCAGGTATCCCAGTAGCTCCACTGAATGGGAGGTGCACACATTGATCTACAACAATTTGCGACCTGGCGATGTGATCATCTGCACGGTAGGCTCTGTGCTAAGAGGTAAAAGAAGTGCCCGAGGGTTCATGACGAAGTTTTGTGGACATGTTTGGTACAGGAGAGCCTGGCTTATGATAGTCCAACATCTTCTCTCAAAATGGAGGAGGAGACAGTAGCGGCGGTGTTTCACCTTTTTGGAGGACGAACAGGATACACATATCGTAATTGTAACGGATCCACAAAGTGTAATAATAAGGGTGAACATAGGCATGCTTCGCACATAATGGCAATCTTCTATTTAACAATCAAAAATAGAGAGCATGTGTCCGTTTGATTTCCCAAAGAACTTGATGATGTGGTGGGAAATGAGGAGACGGGCAGATTGGTTGATTCCACACAATTTGTTTGGCAATGGTGCGGAATCTGTAGGATGTGGTCGGAGACCTTTGGAATAGTGTGTATAATGATGAAGTAGATCATCACGACTATTAGAGAATGCTGCCGAAAAGAGTAACAAGAGGATTTGGTCGACACACAAATCTCAGAGGAAAGAGAAGACGAAAGCATATTCATAATGCTACTGGTACTATAAGTATTGGGATAACTCGAAGGCTTTTGATGATGAGGAGTAGCACGTTTGGAAACGTCAATAGTGTTATGATGCTGGTTCTTGAGTCAGCTCAACTCAACTGCGCGTGTCATGGCGTGTAAGAATGTATCTGCAAATTACCTGTACGGAAAACCGGTTGGATTACACAAATCCGTATACGCAGCTATTATATCAAAACACAGGCGCATATACACAATCTGACACCTGACACATATGTTGTATCACGCAATCATATGTACGTTTAGGGAGAGAAACATTCTTTTTTCAACAGATATGTATGTGTGCAGAAATCATTTACCTCTATCTTCATGATAAGCGGCCTGAAATGAAACGTAAATATTTATTGTATGTATGTATGTATGTATGTATGTATGTATGTATGTATGTATGTATGTATGTATGTATGTATGTATGTATGTATGTATGTATGTATGTATGTATGTATGTATGTATGTATGTATGTATGTATGTATGTATGTATGTATGTATGTATGTATGTATGTATGTATGTATGTATGTATGTATGTATGTATGTATGTATGTATGTATGTATGTATGTATGTATGTATGTATGTATGTATGTATGTATGTATGTATGTATGTATGTATGTATGTATGTATGTATGTATGTATGTATGTATGTATGTATGTCTGTATGTGTGTATGTATGTATGTATGTATGTATGTATGTATGTATGTATGTATGTATGTATGTATGTATGTATGTATGTATGTAGTGTATGTATGTGTGTGTGTATGTATGTATGTATGTATGTATGTATGTATGTATGTATGTATGTATGTATGTATGTATGTATGTATGTATGTATGTATGTATGTATGTATGTATGTATGTATGTATGTATGTATGTATGTGTGTGTGTGTATGTATATATATATGTATGTATGTATGTATGTATGTATGTATGTATGTATGTATATGTGTGTGTGTGTGTGTGTGTGTGTGTGTATGTAAGTATGTATGTATGTATGTGTGTGTGTGTATGTATGTATGTATGTATGTATGTATGTATGTATGTATGTATGTATGTATGTATGTATGTATGTATGTATGTATGTATGTATGTATGTACGTATGTATGTATGTACGTATGTATGTATGTACGTACGTACGTACGTACGTACGTACGTACGTATGTATGTATGTATGTATGTATGTATGTATGTATGTATGTATGTATGTATGTATGTATGTATGTATGTATGTATGTATGTATGTATGTATGTATGTATGTATGTATGTATGTATGTATGTATGTATGTATGTATGTATGTATGTATGTATGTATGTATGTATGTATGTATGTATGTATGTATGTGCATGCATGCATGCATGCATACATGTATGTATGTATGTATGTATGTATGTATGTATGTATGTATGTATGTATGTATGTATGTATGTATGTATGTATGTATGTATGTATGTATGTATGTATGTATGCATGCATGCATACATGGATGGATCGATGTATGTATGTATATCATATGTATATATATATATATGATTAAATATCGGCGATATCTGATCAAATAGCAGCCAGGTCATGTAGGCACGCTGACGAATTCAGGGGCAGTCGACTGAAAATTGAGACAAATTTTCGCGGAAATATTCAACGAAAGAGACTTTCCAAGCAAGGGATTCAGATAAGTACCTTTATTTATTTTAATATTGTCATAGTGTGTTTCATGTAGCTTTGAGCTGGTTTGTATTTCTTTGTCCTGTGCTGTCGAAGGCTTTGGCCGCAACGTCCAATGTGTCTCTTGTAGTCGTGGTTTAGTAAATCTCACAATCTACTTCTCGTTTTTTGGGTGATTCATTCATTATATGTTTCTTTAGCACATTCATGACTTTCACTACATTAGCCTTCTTTCTTTCTTCCTTTTTTCGCCACATTGGAAAACATTGTGGATTACGAATTCCCGTATCGTGCGGTCGATTTCAGTAATCTTAATGCCGCCATCGTATTTTTATATTAGCAAGTGATGCTCACACAATTAAAAAACAAAAAACAGCAGATTGAGCAGAGGAACCCTTGGGTACTTTGTTTTCCGCAAAATTAGCAGCGAGGTCATGTAGGCACGCCGACAAAATCAGAGGCAATCGACTGAAAATTGAGACACATTTTAGCGGAAATATTCAACGAAACTCGAAACCGAATATAACCGAAGGCATCGAAATGAATATATAGATTTCATTCATTCAGTATCATGTCCTTCACAGAATCTCGCTCCCAATCTGTTAGACAACCTCTCGATCGTAAGGAAGAAGTCCCGCGTCCGATACACCCATCTGGAGATCATCCGCCAAATCCTGCACCCGTCTTCTGAATGACCTTCCTCTTCCTCTCTTCCTTGACATATTACCTCTCCATTACTGTTCTCTCCAAAAGTTCGTGTCGTTTCAAGTGACCAAATATGTAAATTTACCTTTTTTTCGTCTTTAATAGCCAACCTTCTTCAATAATCAGCTCTTGAAGTATGGGTGCATTTGCTCTTTTCTTTATCCACAATATTCTTTAAACTCGTCTATACCATTTACATTTAAGGACATTTACGTATTGTTCAGATTGTGTAGTAAGTGGCCAGGTTGCACATGCGTTATACTAGATATGAGAACCAAAAAAAAAATAATATAGAACTTTGGGAAAACTGGCAAGATTGGGGAGAAATGAGCAAGGGAACGTCAGACACATATATATGTGGATGGAACGGTGGATGCATGATAACAATTTATTCATGACTATTATGGGGATCGTGTGATACGGTCAAACTTGACCACCATCGATTATCGGCGTAGCACATGATGACGATGTAGATGTAATTCAACAAAATTGTTATCACTTCCATACTCAGTTATCCTTTAGATGTAATGTCTCCGACCCTGATGTTATCTAACGTCGTAATTTGCATTTATTCATATGTTGAATAACATATTCCACACGTGCTTTCATTATTGGTGGTCCTTCA
Organism: Cepaea nemoralis; assembly: GCA_014155875.1. Taxonomy (NCBI): domain Eukaryota; kingdom Metazoa; phylum Mollusca; class Gastropoda; order Stylommatophora; family Helicidae; genus Cepaea; species Cepaea nemoralis. The sequence continues at coordinate 366,843 of JACEFZ010026184.1, read as the reverse complement.
CATTGATTGTAAATATATGTTTCTGATCTATCGTCGTTATCATGGAACTCTTTTATACATAAATGTGTATTCTGAGTCCTTTAATATCTTACCCTCTTTTGTTGTCACACAGCTACTTGCTGTATATTTTCTAATTGCCATGACCAAAATTTGGTCATGGACTGGCGATTTGAGAGAGTGCAGAGCTTCACGCAGTTTGGCGTAAAGATCGATCCGGTTCACACATGCACGCTTGGCATGAGGACAGCCGAGCGAGGGGTGAACCAGGGGACAATATCTCAGTGAAGGGGCATTCGAGTTTTAGGTTATGTTCGAAGTCGGACCTGTCTGAGTTGAACAGGGCTATGGCAGAGCCTCACATCGCCGCCTCTTTTAGATGAACGTTTATTTCTGTTGAGAGAGTCGACATTGTCGAATTTTGAAAGCTGATGTCCTTCGAGAGGTGTTTCATCAACAGAGTGCAACTGTAGACGTCGATTGCAAGTATTGTGTGAACATTAATTTTAAGCTGATATCGATGCGTTCATATTATCGCGAGGCATGTGCTATGTAATAAACTATAAACATTATACACTGTTGTGTTAGATCAAGTTCGTGTGGACTGTCAATTGTCGCAGATTGATTGATTGATTAATTTATCTAGGAACCGACATCACAGCATTCGGGACATTCCCATAAGCGCTCCGTCCCCATCCTAAGCAGCCAGCGAAGAGTTCCAAGACTAATAGTGCCAGTAGCAATCTGATTATATGTCCGTCTCGCCTTTCCTCTGAGCGTCGAGCGTCGGCCAGATCATCTCGTCACACCTCGCTGCCTCATTCTTACCAGACTATGGTGATCCCTTTGCTCCTCCGAGGTGTACACGTGCTCCCACAAGGCCGCAACCACGTCTGTTTTGTCATGCATCAATACTCCACCAGGTTTTGCCAAGCCAGCCAATCTGTCCGCCTGTTCATTCCCCAGCACACCGGCATGCCCAAGACAAAAAATCCAGGTGATGCTTGCTACTCGTGACCTACGAAGAGAAGCAAGCCACTCTGCACGAAGCTTGCCTGTTCTCACCCTCCTCAGCATGCTTTCTGAGTCAGTTACAATCACAGTCGGTGTATGTATCGTGTTCTCTATCCAGCGGAATGCTGCACTGACCGCCTCCACCTCCATTCTTAATATAGATGTTGTGTTATCATACGCCAGGCTCTCCTGCACCAAATGCCGACCATTAGCTTTTGCCAAGAACCCCCAGGCACTTCTCCTACCTCTCAACACCGACCCATCCGTGTAGATAATCTCATTAGTCGGTCGCAGAGAGAGTGGACACAGTTTAGTGTGGAAGAAGCTATGCCAGAATTGCCCTGTGTGACTTCGCTTGTAGACAGAAGTTTGAAACTATTGGTAAAAGTATTGGCATTTGACAAAACAACGCTTGCCGCCATGCAAGAGAAAGCTTCAAGTGCCTTGACTTTATGGTCGATCTGCACGACAAAACCACAGAGTTCGGCAGCAGAATTATATGTGTAAAAGTATCCCTACAAGCCATACCTATCATCTGACCGTGGCAAGTAAAACGACCAATAGTCAGTGGCACCTAGGCCATGAAGTCATTGGCACTCATGCCCGTTAATTATCGCATATTATGCTCATAGTATTAGTGTCTTTCTGTTGTTCTTCAATATTCTTGCTCTGACTAGTTAACCATTATTCTTTCGCTGCTATACTTATGTGTAATACCTTAGTATACAATCGGTTATATTCATCTTGTAGGTAAACTGTATTGACGTTGCTACGATGACAATTCATGGGGGACTCTTGTGAGGATAATGTTAATCACAATGTAAGGGAAACAATAAGAGACTGACACTATGTATATCACACGCATGTGTTTAGTTTAGTTTAGTTTAGTTTAGACGATGGATCAACATCACGACACACGGGTGTAACACATAAGTGTTCCCTCCGATCTCCTCCTAACTCAAACCTGAGTCTGGAGAAACTCAGCTCAGTGCATGAAATCCGTAGCATCTGCGAGGATCCTGAAATACTTTGGGTAGATTTTTAACTCAAAACTTTGCCCGGGCAGCTCCTTTAGGCTATTCTTTTTTGATGTCCACCTGCCAAGGGATATTTTACGTTCGCAAAAATACACACGGGCGTTCGATCTCACTCTCCAGAGACCAGGGAGATATTTTATTACTAGAAGTCCACGTGAAAAAGCTCCCGGTTCTAACTGGGGCTTGAACTCCGGACCTCCAGCAGTCGAGGCGGACACCATACCTCGAGATCACGCATCGCCCCTTCAAGCATATGTTTCAAATTGGAGTTAAGACAAATGTAGAGAATAAGCGAATTGCGATACTAACAATATGTCAATGACATGATCGGTTGAGTCCATGTTCAGTATTTAAAGACTTAAATGGGAAGATGTTACTGCTGATAATGAGTACTGTGTAAAGGTGTAACTTGACTTACGTGGTGTAGCTGTAGAAACAGGAAACGCTACATTGTGTTTATGCATAAATGTCTGTCTGTCTGTCTGTCTGTCTGTCTGTCTGTCTGTCTGTCTGTCTGTCTGTCTGTCTGTCTGTCTGTCTGTCTGTCTGTCTGTCTGTCTGTCTGTCTGTGCTATATGAATATCATTATTATGATGCTATATAAATTGAACAGATCGGATAAAAATAAAAAGTCATATCTAACACCTTCATTAAAGTGTGGTAAAATTACTACTTGGTTATCAGTGATAATGACTGACCTTTGTGGTCATTACATGTTTTATACATTATACATTGTATTATCATCAGACGTATACCATCAATGTTTAACAAATTCCAGCAGTATAATCTTGTCTTCATATCCAACATGATCATATGTGTAGTGTATTCAATAAAGCGCAACTATATATTCCTGGTCTCATTTCAATAATTCATTTTGTTTGTGTTCTCAAGACCTACATGGCGTTGTTTGTGCTTTTCCTAAATATACAAGCATAATAATCATCACTAATTTCTGGTTTTATTTCATTTCCTATTGTGCTCATTCTGGTTCTCATTAGTATTTATGTCACACAACTCGTTAAAACATAATGCCGGATATTCTCCAACATCTCTTGCAACATGTCAAGATGATAGAGCTAGATAGATTTCAAAAGATCAGTAAATATATATATATATATATCTATACCGGAGTGACTGCAACAACTATAGGGGAATCTCACTTATGTGTATTGTTGGAGAAGTATTTACCAGAATTGTTCTGCGCAGACTTCAAGTCCTGGGAGATCATGTTTACCCCGAATCACAGTGTGGCTTTCGACAGAACCGGTCTACCATTGATATGATATTCCCATTGCGACAAATTCAAGAAAAATGCCGTGAACTGAATTAACCACTGTTTATTGCCTTCATCGATCTCACAAAAGCATTTGATTTGGTCAGTCGTGAGGGTCTGTTCAAGGCACTAAAGAAGATTATCTGCACACCAACTATTCTGTCCATTGTGAAATCGTTCCACAGAAGCATGAAGGATATAATCAAGTTTGATGGTGTAACTTCAGAAGAATTTGAAATCAAGAGTGTAGTTTAGCGAGGTTGTGTACTAGCTTCCATCCTCTTTGGAATATACTTTTCACTTCTACTGAAATAGGGCTTTCGTGATCAGTATGGTGGTATATACTTTCACTCACGCTCAGATGGCGGCCTCTACAATGCTCAGAGATTGAAGGCCAATACCAAAATAAGGAGGGTACTTATCAGAGAGTTCCTTTTTGCAGATGATGTTGCAGTTACGACCCACTCTGAGGAGGAATTACAACGTCTACTATCTGCATTCTCCAATGCGTGCTCTGAATTTGGTTTAACAATTAGCAAAAAGAAGACACAGATTATGACAGAAAGTACATATGGGGTACCATCAATCTTAAATGACCACGTCGAACTAGAGATGGTAGGATCAGTGGTAAATAGCAAATTATCCCTAGATCAGGAAATCAACATCCGGAATGGTAATGCAGCACCAACAATGAACAGGTTAAGAAAAAGGGTCTGGGAGAACAGGAAACCTACTGCCAAAACAAAAGTCCATGTCTATCAAGCCTGTGTTCTTAGTACACTTCTTTATGGCAGTGAAACCTGGACAACTTACTCACACCAAGAGAAACTTTTAAACAGCTTTCATATGCGGTGTCTGCGACGAATTCTTGGTTTTACGTTCATTAATTCATTCATTCATTCAGTAGCATGTCCTTTGCAGAACCTCGCTCCTATAACAACCTTCCGGAAAACCTCTCGATCACAAGCAAGATGTCCTGCGTCTGATACACCCACCTGGAGATCATCCGCTACATCCTGCAACTATCTTCTCTTTGGCCTTCCTCTTCCTCTCTTCCCGGGCATATACCCTTCATTATTGTTCTCTCCAAACTTTCGTGACGTTTCAAGTGACCGAAATATTTCAATTTTCTTTGTTTTATCGTCTTTAATAGCCAACCTTCTTCAATATTCAACTCTTGACATGATTGATACATGCATTGATAATGCATATTGAGAGCAAGGCGCCGCTAAACGTGTTGCATGGAGGGCAAACATCAGAAATTGAATAAAGGCAAAGGAGAAAATTATTGCAGATAAGTCACACACCGAGCTTGTGAGACGTAAGATTGTGCATGATGGTGAAAATGACCACGTTTTCACATGCACCCACTGTGGACGAACATTTACAGCGCGAAACTGCCTTATCAGTCTCATTCGGTACCGTCATGGGTAATAGTTATTATGCCTTTCTAAAGCACAAACTATCGTCTGTCAAGACGGCAAGGTGCCAATGGATATATATATATATATATATATATATATATATATATATATATATATATATATATATATATATATATATATATATATATATATATATATATATATATATATATATATATATATATATATATATCTATAAAACAAAGTGTATGTATATATGTATGTATGTATATATGTATGTATGTAAATATGTATGTCCTTTATTTGTTCGCGAACGGCCCATCCGATTGAGATGAAATTTTCTACACGCCTTCCTTTCATTCCAGAGCTGTCAACTGTCATAGTTTTTTTTTCTTCTTCCTCCTCCTCCCTCCTCCCCCTCCCAAAATACGTACGTAAATATATGATGATGATGATGAAAGAATCCCCGAACCAAAACGCTAGGGAAAGGGAAGAAAATTACGTGACTACACAGAATCGTCACACGGCAATCATCATCATCAAGTGCCGTGCCGGCTGGCGTAGGCGTTCATGGCTCTCCGTAGATCTCAGTCTTTGGTTTTTTGGATCAACTCTGCTGCTGATATTCCTCCATGCCACGGCAATATCAATAACAATTCATCTTTTTATGTGTAAGGAAGTTATCTACAGTCGTGTAGAAGGGAAGAACTAGACGAGTATGAATTCGGAATGGCGAACTCTCTCCTCCTCTCTTCTCCTCCCTCCTCCTCCCTCTACCTCCTCCCTCCACCCTCCTCCTCTTCTTCCTCCCTCTCATCCCTCTCCCGACTCCCTCCTCCTTCTCCCTCTTCCTTCTCCCTCTTCCTCTCCCCTCCTCCTCCATCCTCCTCCCTCCTACTCCCTCCGCCTCCTCCCTCATCTTCCCTCCTCCTCCCTCTCCCTCCTTATCCCTCCTCCTCCTCCTGCCTCCCTCCTCCTCCTCCTGCCTCCTTCTCCCTCATCATCCTCACTCCTCCTTCTCCCTTCTTCTCCCTCTTCCTCTTCCTCCTCCTCCTACCTCCTCCCTCTACCTCCTCCTCCTCCCTCCACCCTCCTCCTCCCTTCTCCTCCTCTTCCTCCTCCCTTTCCTTCCTCCTCCTCCTCCCTCTACCTCCTCCTCCCCCTACCTCTTTCCTCCTCCCTCCTCCTCCTCTTCCACCTCCCTTTCCTTCCTCCCCTCCTCATTCTCCCTCCTTCCTCTCCCTCCTTCCTCCTCCTCCTTCCTTCTTCTCCCTCTGCCTCCTCCCTCCTCCTATCCCCTCCTCCTCCCTCCTCCTCCTTCTCCTCCTCCCTCCTTCTCCTCCTCTCCCTCCTCCTCCTCCTACCCTCTTCCTCTTCCCCTCCTCCCTCTCCCTCCTCCATCCTCCTCCTCCCTCTTCCTCCTTCCTCCTCCTCCCTCTTCCTCCCTCTCCCTCCTCCATCCTCCTCCTCCCTCTTCCTCCTCCTTCTTCCTCCTCCTTCCTTCTCCTCCCTCTCCTCCCTCTTCCTCCTCCTCCTACCTCCTCCCTCCTCCTCTTTCCTCCTCCCTCCTCCCTTTTCCTCCCTCCTCCTCCCTCTACATCCTCCCTCCTCCTCTCCACTCTTCCTCCTACCCTCTTCCTCCTACCCTCTTCCTCTTCCTCTCCTCCCTATCCCTCCTCCTCCCTTCACATTCCTCCTCCTCCCTCTTCCTCCTCCTCCCTCCTCCTCCTCCTCCCTCCTTCTCCCTCCTCCTCCTTCTTCCTCCCTCCTCCTCCCTCCTCCCCTCCTCCTTCCTCCTCCTCCCTCTCCTCCTCCTCACTCCTCCCCCTCCTCCTCCTCCTCCCTCTACCTCCTCCCTCCTCCTCCCTTCTCCTCCTCCTCCTCCTCCTCCCTCTACCTCCTCCTCCCTTCACATTCCTCCTCCTCCCTCTTCCTCCTCCTCCCTCCTCCTCCTCATCCCTCCTTCTCCCTCCTCCTCCTTCTTCCTCCCTCCTCCTCCTCCTCCTCCTCCCCTCCTCCTTCCTCCTCCTCCCTCTCCTCCTCCTCACTCCTCCTCCTCCTCCTCCTCCTCCCTCTACCTCCTCCCTCCTCCTCCCTTCACATTCCTCCTCCTCCCTCTTCCTCCTCCTCCCTCCTCCCTCTTCCTCCTCCTCCCTCCTCCTCCTCTCTCCTCCTCCCTCCTCCTCATCACTCCTCCTCCATCCTCCTCCTTCTTCCTCCCTCCTCCTCCTCCCTCCTCCCCTCCTCCCTCTCCGCCTCCTCCCTCCTCCTCCTCCCTCTACCTCCTCCTCCTCCCTCCTCCTCCCTCTACCTCCTCCCTCCTCCTCCCTTCACATTCCTCCTCCTCCCTCTTCCTCCCTCCTCCTCCTCTCTCCGCCTCCCTCCTCCTCCTCCCTCTACCTCCTCCCTCCTCCCTCCTCCTCCCTTCACATTCCTCCTCCTCTCTCCTCCTCCTCCCCCTCCTTCTCCTCCTTCTCCCTCCTCCTTCTCCCTCTTCCTCCTCCCTCTTCCTTCTCCCTCCGCCTCCTCCCTCCTCCTACTCTCTCCTCCTCCTCCTCCTCCTCCCTCCTCCTCCCTTTCCTCCTCCTGCTCCCTTCTCCTCCTGCGTTCTCCTCCTCCCTCATTCTCCCTCCTCCTTCCTCTTCCTCCTCCCTCCTCCTCGCCTCCTCCTCCACACTACTCCTCCCTCCTCCTCCTAATCCCTCCTCCCCCCTCCTATTCCTCCCTACTCCTCCTGTCTCCTCCCTCCTCCTCCCTCCTCTTCCCTCCTCCACCTCCCTCTTCCTCCTCCCTCCTCCATTTACCCAAGACAGACAGACAGTCAGACAGATAGTCGGGAACGGGATCTTATATGACTACTTATATAATTTAAATGAGATGCTCTCCACCATGGGCTGGGCCGGGTCAGACAGACAGACAGATAGATAGATAGACAGACAGACAGACAGACAGACAGACAGACAGACAGACAGTCGGGAACGGGAACTTATATGACTACTTATATGAATTAAATGAGATTCTCCCCACCAGGAGTTGGGCGATGCCGGGCCGGGTCAGACAGACAGACAGATAGATAGTCGGAACGGGAACTTATATGACTACTTATATGAATTAAATGAGATTCTCCCCATCAGGGTCTGGGCGAAGACGGGCCGGGTCAGACAGACAGACAGACAGATAGACAGACAGACAGACAGACAGACAGATAGTCGGTAACGGGAACGAGAACTTATATGACTACTTATATGAATTAAATGAGATGCTCCCCACCAGGGTCTGGGCGAAGCCGGGCCGGGTCAGCTAGATATATATATATATATATATATATATATATATATATATATATATATATATATATATATATATATATATATATATATATATATATATATATCGAATGTTGGGCGGCGCTTACCAAACCCGACACCTCACATTGTGCCAACGGCTTCGGGCGGAAGAGCGCAATTGGGAGGGTATTAGCCTTATCCTGGTGCGAGGAAATGCAACCCAAAGACAAAATAAGTCATGGCAGGGCAGATCAGGCCCTAAGCCTTAGTTGGCAGCTGGTCTAGGATCGAAGCTCCGACAAGCGGACAGTAAGAGCATTGCTTTGCTGATCCGGCAGCTTCTGCAGCTTGTCTTGTTCCAGATTATAGGTGTCAACTTTCCTCTGGAGTGAACTAGGCAGGCCGAGAGAGGGATCATGCTGCATGGGCAACACATGGTTTCTTTATTTTAGCCCAGGCTTTGTGCTATGTAGAGGCAATAACTCCATCCCTGGTCTTAACCGGTCTCGGAATCAAAGCGAGAGGCAACTGTTACGGGTTATAAGTCCTTGTCAGTTGGCGTACACATGGGGCGCCACGCGTTGCCTCTGACGGTGGGAGACACCTACAGGTGTCACTGATCAGCTACCGCCCGCCTCAAGCTGGGCAGCCCCCAGCCAATTGGGTGCTGATCCGCCACAGCCTGCCTGCTTCAATGGGTGCTTGGTGCTAGGACAAAATCTGAATCGCAGGCTGTAAAACCAATGCACCAGGTACTCATAAAAAGAATAGAAACCTCAAGCTACGGCTTGCAACCTGGAACGTGAGAACCATGTGTCCAGGATTTTCCACTGTATCCCTCGATCAGGAAATCAACATCAGGATTGGCAAGGCAGCAACAACAATGAACATGTTAGCAAAAAGAGTCTGGGAGAACAGGAAGCTTACTGCCAAAACAAAAGTCCTCGTCTACCAAGCCTGTGTCCTTAGTACATTTCTTTATGGCAGTGATACCTGGACAACTTACTCACGCCAAGAGAAACGTTTAAACAGCTTTCATATGCGGTGTCTGCGAAGAATACTTGGTATTAAGTGGCAAGACAAAATCACAAATACTGAAGTATTGGAAAGATCAGGTTGTGTGACGGTGTATTCCATGCTCAGATTTCCTGATCTAGGGATAATTTGCTATTTACCACTGATCCTAGATATGTAAAATGGTCTACCATCTCTAGTTCGCCGTCGTCATCAAAGATTGATGGTACCCCATGTGCACCTTGTGACCTAATCTGTGTCTTCTTTTTGCTAATTGTTAAACCAAATTCAGAAAAAAAGCATTGGAGAATGCAGATAGTAGACATTGTAATTCTTCCTCAGAGTGGGTCGTAACTGCAGCATCATCTGCAAAAAGCAACTCTCTGATCAGTACCTTCCTAATTTTGGTCTTGGCTTTCAATCTCTGAGCCATTGTAGAGGCCGACATCTGAGCGTGAGTGAATGTATATACCACCATCCTGATCACGAAATGCATATTTCAGTAGAAGTGAAAAGTATATACCAAAGAGGGTGGGAGCTAGTACACAACCTTGCTTAACTCAATTATTGATTTCAAACTCTTCAGAAGTTGCACCATCAAACTTGATTATACCCTTCATGCCTTCCACGATTCCTCAATGGACAGAAGAGTTGGTGGGCAGCCAATTTTCTTTAGTGCCTTGAACAGACCCTCACGACTGACCAAATCAAATGCCTTTGTGAGGTCGATGAAGGCAATAAACAGTGGTTGATTCTGTTGACGGCATCTTTCTTGCATTTGTCGCAATGAGAATATCATATCAATGGTAGAACGGTTCTGTCGAAAGCCACACTCTGATTCGGGGTAGACTTTATCTCCTAGGACTTGACGTCTGCGCAGAACAATTCTGGCAAATATTTTTTCCAACAATACACAGAAGTGAGATACCCCTATAGTTGTTGCAGCCTCTCCGATCGCCCTTGTTCTTGAACAGTGTTATGATGTTTGAATCTTTGAAATCCTGTGGGACTTATTCTTCCCGCCAGCATAGCTCTATTAGCTGGTGGATCTGTAGAGTGAGCGTGCCTTGCCCACTCCTGATTACCTCTATTGGAATCTCATCCTTTCCTGGAGCCTTGGCAGATGCAAGTTCATGTACAGCACTCTTAAATTATGTTATGGTGGGGAGTGTGTGAAGGTGGTCAAGAGTTGGTAGAGCCTCTATGGCGTTTGGGGTATCATCCGCTAGTTTTATCTCACTTGAGTAAAGCTCCATGTAGTGTTCTACCCATCTGTCCATCTGCCGTTTCTTATCAGTTATGATTTTTCCAGTCAAGGTTTTCAATGGTGCACTTCTTTTGATCTTTGGACCACAGGCTTTCTTTATTCCTTCAAACATGCTTCTGATGTTTCCCTTATCACTTACGATTTGAAAGGACTCACATAACGTGATCCAATAATCATTTGCACACTGCCTGGCAGTCTTTTGCACATCTTTCCTTGCTTGCTTTAGCTCACTCAGAGTTTTACGCGTTGGTCATTCCTTGTTTCTTAAGAGAACTATATTCTTCTTATCAATCAAGGGCTGCAGATTCTGGCTGTTTGCCGCAACCCAGTCCTGCCTCTTATGATCCACAGTGCCGTAAACCCCTACGGCAGTATTATAAAGAGTTTCCTTAAGTTGAACCCACTTTTCACTTTCTGTACAATTTTCTGGTGTATCAGTGAAAGCGTCTTCAAGTTACTGTTGAAACTGAAAGCACTTTTCAGGATAGTCAGTGTTAATAATATTAATCCTGAGGTTAGATTTGTGTTTAGCTGTGTAGATTCTCTTTGGTCTCAATCTAACCCTTGCAACAACAAAAGAATGACGCGTATCACAGTCAGCTCTGTGGTAACTTCGAGTCAATGATATATGGTTCAGTTGTTGTCTCCGTGTGATGATGAAGTCCAGCTGGTGCAAATGACCGGATCTTGGATGTTTCCATGTGACCTTATGCAGCTCTTTTGTTTTATAAAAGGAGTTTGTGATACATAGGTCATTTCTGGTGAAATGTTCCAGCAGCCTTTGCCCATTTTCATTCATGCGACCGATGTTGTATTTTTCAAGGCACACTGGCCATGAACTCGAGTCCTTGCCCACACGAGTATTGAAATCACCGAGCATATAAATGTAGTCAGATTTTGGAACTGCCTTGATCACGGAGTCTAACTCCTCTTAGAACGTATCCTTGACATCATCAGAAGAATCGAGTGTTGGTTCGTATGCAGTAATAATGGTAGCAAAACCACAAGAGGTTGCCAAGCGCAGGGATATTAATTTTTCATTTCCACCTGCTGGAATTTCTATCATTCCCAGTAGCGAATTCTTCAATGCAAAAGCCTGGAAACATGGTTCTCACGTTCCATGTAGCACGTTGCAACTTGAGGTTTCTATTTTTCTTTTTTTAATAGTACCTGGTGCAATGGTTTTACAGCCTGCGATTCAGATTTTCCTCCTAGCCCCAAGCACCCATTCAAGCAGACAGGCTGTGGCGGAATCAGAACCCAATTGGCCTGGGGCTGTCCCAGCTTGAGGCGGGCGGTAGCTGATCAGTGACACCTGTAGGTGTCTCCCACCGTCAATGGCAACGCGTGGCGCCCCGTATCTACGCCAATTGACAGGGACTTATAACACGTAACAGTTGCCTCTCGCTTTGAATCGAGACCGGTTACGACCAGGGAAAGCACAAAGCCTGGGCTAAAATATAGAGATCATGTGTTGTCCATGCAGCATGATCTCTCTCTCTCGGCCTGCCTAGTTCACTCCATAGGAAAGGTAATACCTCTACATCTGGAACAAGACAAGCTGCAGAAGCTGCCGGATCAGCAAAGCAATAGCTCTAAAATGTCCGCCTGTCGGGAGCTTCGATCCTAGACCAGCCACCAACTAAGGCTTTGGGCCTGCATCTTTACTTTGCATTTCCACGCACCAGAGTAAGGCGTGTACCCTCCCAATTGCGCTCTTCCGCCCGAAGACGTTGGCACAATGTGGGGTATCGGGTTTGGTAAGCGCCGCCTAACGTTCAGCGCAAACAGAAAGCAGGTAGTACCGTCTTATGCTATACAGTAGCTCAGTCATATCTGACTAAGACCTGACACCTCTGTGTGTGTGTGTGTGTGTGTGTGTGTGTGTGTGTGTGTGTGTGTGTGTGTGTGAACAATGATGCGGATACCTGAAAAATATAAATTAAAGATATTGGAGAAAACTAGTAAGACTGAGGGGAAATGCGTCAAGTGGAAGATAGAGAGGTAAATATCTGGATGGCACGGTCGATACAAGAAAACAGAGTTTATTCGTGACTGTGGGGATCGTGTGGGATGGCCAAACAAGACCACCATAGATTGCCGGCATGGCACATGATGCATATAAATGAAATTCAACAATTTTGCTATCATTTTCATAAACAGTTCTCTTTTAGCTTTAATGTCTACGAACGCTCATGTTATCTGGCCCCAGGAATGCACAGTTATTCATATATTGCATAACATATTCTGCGCGCTGTTTCATTTTAGGTGGTCCTACACATTGATCGTCCTCTAAAAGTACTGGAGAGTTTTGGTCATAGACCATAACTTTAGGAAGGGAAAATCCCAACTGCACCTCCCCGTGGTAGAGGATGGAAACACACCACGGTGTGGCTAACACAGCTCTGGGGACCGGGTATCCACCGGAATAAGTGGACAACTCTGCAGCTGAGCAGAGCAGGGCACTCACTTGTCCTTACAGTCGGAAATGGCTGTCAAAGTCAGAGGTAAAAAGACCACCATGTGAATGTGGAAGGCAAGGGGAAACCACCACATTATCTTCCCAAGACTTCATGGCAAAACATATATTAGAGTTAGTGAACGACGTTAATGGCTGTCTTAGGACATCCTCGTCCGGTATGGACAGTCATGAGCCACAGGTGACACCAGACCGTCATCCAGCTACTGATGGCAAAATCTTAACTAAAATAAATAAATTTAGAATAGAAACATGGAATGTTAGGGCATTAAATGAGCTAGGAAAGTTGACCAATGTTCTAAGAGAGATGGATAGCATGAAAATGAGTATACTAGGCGTTAGTGAGATGAGATGGAAGGGATCGGGCAAAATTATAGCTGACAATCACACAATAATTTATTCTGGAGGGGATACACATGAAAAAGGTGTAGGAATAATATTAGACGAATAAACAGCCAAGTTAATTAATGGATACTGGTGTATTTCAGATAGAGTAGTTATGGTAAAAATCAAAGGCAAACCAATAGACATGAATATTATACAGGTATATGCACCAACAACAAGCAGTAGTGATGAAGAAATACAACACTTTTACGACGAAATAGAAATGGTGTTGGCTCAAATTGGATCACAAGAAATAAAAATAATACTTTGTGATTTTAATGCAAAAGTAGGAAAGGGGAAAATGGAGGATGTAGTGGGGAATTATGGTTTAGGTACAAGAACTGAAAGAGGGGAAAAGCTAATAGAATGGGCAAATATCAATGATATGATAATTGGAAACACATGGTTTAAACATCATAAAAGACGACTGTACACATGGAAAAGCCCTGATAAGAAAATAAGCAAACAAATTGACTACATACTAATTAATAAAAGACAAAAAATGCTATAATTAATGTAAAGACAATGCCTGGTGCTGACTGTAATAGTGATCATGTACCACTATGTGGACAAATAAAAGTAAGATTAAAGAGAGGGAAAATAAATGGTTAAGAACATGAGACTTAATAAAGAGGTTCTGAAAATAGATAAAGAACTGCAAGAACAATACAGAGTGACTGTGAAAAATAGGTACAATGCGATAGCTAAAATACAGAATATAAATGAACAATGGGAAATGTTAAGGGACTCCATTCATCAAACTAGCAAAGAAGTATTACCGGAGAGAGGCAAAATAGCTAAGAAAAAATGGATGAATGAAGAAGTCTTAAAACTGATGGACAAAAGAAAACAGGGTAAAAATGACAAACAAGAATACTCTAAGATAAATAAAGAAATAAAAGATAAATGTGGGAAGGATAAAGAAAGTTGGTTAAACGAGCAATGCAAAATAATTGAATTAAATTCCATTATTGATACAAAAAATATGCACAGACGAATCAGTGAGCTTACAGGAAGAAAAATAAGAATAAATACAGGGTGTTTGAAATCAAAAACAGGAAAGATATTATTAGAGGAAGGTGCTATAATGAAGAGGTGGAGTGAGTATATAAGAGAATTATATGACGGAGAAAGGGAAGAATTAACAGAAGATAGTAACTTAGAAGGTCCACCTATTCTGAAAGAAGAAGTCGCTGACGCTATGAA
>JACEFZ010026184.1:212500-345000 GCA_014155875.1 Cepaea nemoralis | reverse complement strand
GTTAATTGCTTGCTGCATTTTCTTTATTATTTTCTCTGCCAGCTGCAATCGGCATATGAGTGCTTTGTTATTTTAACTCTGATTTATTTTGAATACTCCAGATCGATGTTAATCATGGAACCAAGGTAGCCACTAATTGTGACATTGTCACTTTCTGTATTGTTGATTAAATTTTTTTTATTGATATGTAGTTTTATTTGGGGACATTATTTTCACCGTTATCATCATAACAGCCATCTCACACAAACACGGAAGTCTTGGGTCAGATTTGAATTCTTGTCCGATTGTGCCAAGTTGCCAAGACTTACGGATGCCTATTTCCACCTTTCTCTTTTCCCATAAAGTTCGTCGGTTACCACTATGTTTTCTCCCCCATTGCAACCACAAATAGTTATGCCAATTGCTAATATATACAAACAAAATAGTTTATGTTTGTTTCTTGTAGACCTATGCCGTGCATTTATATGTGCTTCCATTTTATTCTTAACATTTTCTCAGAAAACAAGTTTCTACTGACTAATTTGTTTACCAGTCTTCCTAGCCAAGGGGTTAACAACATTGTTCGTAATCCCGTATATCCACGTGGGGAAAACAGCAGCTGCGAGAATCGGCAGCGGTTCACAAAAGGCTGGCAACTTACCGGGGTATGCGCGCCGGTCGTTCAGAAAGCAATTGCAAATTCAATCAATCAATCTATCATGTGCCATGCCGGAAAGCGTGGGCGGTCATGACTCGCCATTTTACTCGATCATCAGTGTTGTGGATCAGCTCAGTGTTCCTGTCTTGTCCATGCCATATAGCCAAGCCATCCATGTATTTTCCTCTCGGTCTTCCTCCTGGTATGTTCCCTTCGATCTTGCCAGTTGTCAGTAAGTTCTCCAATCCATTTCTTCTCATAACATGTCCAACAAATTTTGACTGTCTACGTCTAATTTCTCTAATCAGTTTACGATGTTCATTTGTCTCCTGTAGTACTTGGTCATTGGTTTTTCTGTCTGTCCATGGTATTCTTTGCATTTTCCTCAGAAACCACATTTCTGCAGCCATCAGATGCTTTTCAGCTTGACAGCTCATTGTCCAAGTTTCACATCCATACAAAAGAAAAGGCTCTATGTATCCCCTCAACACTCTTTTTCTCGTTTCAATTGACATATTTTTATTGGTCAGAATGTTTTTCAACTTGCTAAAGGCTACTTTCGCCATGGCTATCCTTGTTCTAATCTCTTCAAGACATCTCCCATCAGATGTTATGACTGTTCCAAGATAATTGTACCGATTCACTTGTTGAAGAATATTTCCATTTACTTTTATATTACATTGTGGCACTTCTTTCTTCCTAGTGACGACAATAACCTGAGTCTTTTTACAATTTAATTCTAACCCCAGTTGCTCACTGTGTACAACAACCGCACCTACTAATTGTTGCAGGTCCTGCGCATTGTCTGCAATTAATACTGTATCATCTGCAAATATAATGTTATTGATGTTTCGTTCTCCAATGCTTATTCCATTTATATCCTCTAAATTTCTGAAAATATTTTCACTGTATAGGGAAAAATGATCTGGAGACATCACACATCCCTGCCTAACTCTCTCTCTCTCATCATTTTCCTCTTGTACCTTGCGGTGTCGAGGTGAAGTATAAACTTCGTGAGAGTGCCCGGTTTTGGGCTTCGTATATCGACATTCCCATGGATTATGTTATTCCCTCCGTCCAAAGTTTACGTGGTCGGCCTCTTCCTCTGTTTCCATCTGGTCTGTACATCATTGCTTGTTGTGGCATGCTGTTGACTGGTAGCCTACTTGCATGGCCAAACCATTTGATCTGCTGCTTTCTTATAAAATCTAGAGCAGCTTTAACCCCCACTTTAGTCCTGATTTCTTCATTTCTGATCTTATATCTCTTCTTGATACGTTGAGTATTCTTCTCAGGAACCTCATTTCTGTTGTTGTGATATTTCTTTTCTCTTTTTCTGTCATTGTCCAGGTTTGGCATTGGTAGCACAGAGTTGGTAGGAAGATTGTGTTGTAAAGTGCTTTCTTAGTAGTTATTGATACATGTTTGTTCTTTAGTATTGGTGCCATTTGTTCAATGAGTTGATTTGCCTTATTGCACCTATTTTCGATCTCGTCTTCTGATCTGCCATATGATGATATTATACTTCCTAGGTACATGAAGCTCTTTACTTGTTTCAAGGGATGTTCGTTTAGGTGAATTGTTGCTGTTTGTTCTTCTTTAGTTATAGTCATTACCTCTGTTTTGCTTGTGCTAATTTTCATGTTATGTTCCCTACACATTTCGTTTAGACTATTCATGTGGTCTTGTAATTCAGCTTCTGATTTTGCTATTAGTGCTTGGTCGTCCGCAAACAGGAGTTCTCTAATGGTCAGCCCGTTTATACTTCTTAGTTTTTCTACGAGCAGTACGAGGATCCCTGCCGGCTTGCTAGGCCAGTCGCAGGTTTAGGACACTAAAACTGCCTAACACCTCTCTTAATTGGCTGATACTGCCCCACTTCATTATCAATCCTTATTGCAGCTTGTTGTTTCTAATATATGTTTTTTATAAGTCTAATATCTGTCCCATCAATTTGTAGATCCGCAAGCATATCCACCATGTTGACATGTCTAACTCTATCAAAAGCCTTTGTATAGTCAATAAAGCAAAGATGTATATCCTTGTTTACTTCTATAGCACGTTCAATAACTGTTCGCAGCATATACACAGCATTTACTGTACCCTTTCCTTCTACAAACCCGCATTGTTCTTCCCCTATTTCAGGTTGTATCTTCTTCCTCACTCTTTGCATGATAATTCTTAGCAAAATCTTTGTGATGTGACTCATTATACTAATTGTTCTATGTTGATCACATTCCAAGGTTCCTGATTTCTTTGGGATTGCAATAAATACAGAGTTACATATTTCAGGAGGTATATCTCCAGTATCATATAATGTGTTCAGCAGTCTGGTGACTTGCTCTAGTCCAAATTCTTCTAAAGCTTTAATCATTTCTGTTGTGATGTTATCTGCACCGGGGGCCTTGCCAGCTTTCATATGCTTAAGAACATTTCAAACCTCCATCTCCAAAAGTGGCGGTCCTTCATTATTAAATCTAATATCATACTCTTCGTCTCTGTTATCATCATAAAGTTGTTTCACATAATCTGTCCATACATGTAGAATCTGGTCTTTTTCTATTATGATTTTGCCATCTTTTGTTTTTAGACACCCTATTGATGTATTTGTTCTTTTATTAGTAAGTTCCTGAATTCGTTTGTGCACTAATTTGGTATTTTGACTGTTGTGTTGGTTTTCAATTTCTAAGCACTTTTCCTCAAGCCATGTTTCTTTAGTCTCCTTACATAATATTCTGACTTGTCTGTGAATTTCTTCATATTTGACAGAATTATTTTTGTTGAGTCTTCTTGTTTCCATGAGGTGTAAAATTTCTTCAGTCATCCATTTCTTACGACCTACCTTCTTTAATTTTGGAATAGTTGTTTCTGCAGCCACATTGATTGAATTCTTCAACGTTTCCCATTGATCATCCACATCCTGGAATAGGATCTCTAGATCAGACAAAATTTCAAATCTGTTCTGTACTTCTATGTTGAATTTGTCTTGTATTTCCTTGTCATTACTCAATGTACACAAATCATATTTAGTGTTTCCTGTTATATACTTGACTTTCTTCAACTTTATTCGCAGTGTTCCTGTGAATAATTTGTGGTCACTATAACAATCAGCACTGGGAACTGTTTTTGCTACTGTTAGCGCGTTTCTAAATCTTCTGCTAATGAGAATGTAGTCAATCTGGTTTCTAATCCTGCTATCAGGACTCCTCCATGTCCATAATCTTCTAGGGTGTTGCTTAAACCAGGTGTTTCCTACAATCATTTCCCGTTCTTTTGCCCACTCTACGAGTCTGTGTCCTCTTTCATTTCTCTCTCCTAAACCATAGTTTCCTACTGTGTATCTATCCCCTTGATTTCCTACTTTTGCATTGAAGTCCCCTATTATGATGTTTATTTCTGAATTTTTACATTTCTTTAAGGCAGACTCCATGTCATTATAAATTCTTCTACACTATCTTCACTGGATTCTCCTGTTGGGGCATATACTTGAATAATATTTATGCTAAAACGTCTGCCACTTAATTTAACTAGTAGAACTCTGTCCGACACGGCCCAATACCCTTGAACAGATTTTGATGTTTTCCGGTCTAAAATAATTGCCACTCCCCTATGACGATCTTTACCTCCAGAATAAATAATCTTGAAATCTTCTGCCTGCCCCTGTCCATCTCGTTTCGCACATACCTAAAATATTAATTTTTTCCCTTTCAATTTCCTGTTGCAAATTACTGAACATAAAACTTGCCTAGAAAATCAACAGCACCTGAAAAATGCTGGTGTTGACTGCAACGTTCTTTAAGGGATATGCAACATTAAAAAAAAAAAACTGTTTATCAGCTCATTTTTACTTTACAAGCAGACAACAACATTATACGTCATTCAAAATTATCCAGCAGTAAACTGTCGTGGCAATGTGATGTATTAGAACCATCATTAACCACATTTTATCACCAGGTTTTTTTCCCTCCCGTAGCAAATGACATGAGTAGACACAAACTATTGTTCGACCGCCACATATTATTGCCAGAGAAACATCGTAACCGTTAACTTGTGTGCCGACTAGACAACACTATCGCATCTACGTCCAATTTCCAATTCCAATTCTCCAAAAACAAAATTTCAAATTCTGTCTTGTCTAACCTGCTTCCTCAGCTGTGGTTATTGTTGAGAGCCGTGGTTGTGTGGACTGTTAGTCCTAATTCCTACTGGTTATATTGGTTCCGCTCTGTTCGACGGATAAATTTATTTTGTGCTATCTGATTGTTTTCTTTGTCTTGTGTTGGTCCCGATAAAAGCCGGTCCTTGGTCGGGCCTACGTAAGGACTTGATGTAGGCAAAAGCAGAGCATTCAAGTGCAAGTCTCAAGTTGTCCCCCTGGTCAGAAGCACGAACTCCTTTACGTTTGTTTTTTGACGTGTTTATTCAACGCGCGTGGGTGTGGTGTAGCAACACGATGACCCGGTCTCCATGTCATCCTAGTTCGGGTGCTCTACCGGGAGAGCCAACCCACTTTCCTGCCATTCACCCTGCCATTTTTGTGTGTGTTAATTACGTACATGGATTTTTTTTTCTTAATAATAAAATCAACAACATAAAACATGCACACACACATATATATATATATATATATATATATATATATATATATATATATATATATATATATATATATATATATATATATATATATATATATATATATATATATATATATATACAGTGTAGGGAGGTTATACGGTCTTCCCTGTTCTGTGAGGAACTGTCTGACCAGTCGCTGTGTTTTTGGGATACTATTTATGTGCAGGCACTCCGTCATTGTCATTGGGTTCTTAGTTTTTCCTAGTGATCTCTCAGGTCCCTTCGCTCTCTATTGTAATTGTCGCATACTAGTAAGTAGTGTTCGATGGTGTTGTTTTCTCGGCATTCTCTACAGTATGCGTTTTCTCTTGTGTCTTTCCAATTGCCTAGTCTGATTCTCCACAACTGTCTGTTTGTCGGTGCTTTCATGTTGGTCTTGACTTGTGGCTTGTATCTGGGTTCACCCAATACTTGGTAGGCATGACGGCCTTTAGCGCTGACTAATCACTGTTGCCTCCATTCCTTGAGAATGTGGTTTTTGACTACATTCTTCCTTTCTACTTTACCTAGGCCTGTGCAGATTTTATTATTGCTGGTTAATCCTTGTTTCGCCGCTATGTCTGCCTGTTCGTTTCCCGGAATACCCCTGTGAGCTGGTATCCATCAGATGGTGACTTGGCATCTCAT
Organism: Cepaea nemoralis; assembly: GCA_014155875.1. Classification (NCBI taxonomy): domain Eukaryota; kingdom Metazoa; phylum Mollusca; class Gastropoda; order Stylommatophora; family Helicidae; genus Cepaea; species Cepaea nemoralis. The sequence continues at coordinate 339,098 of JACEFZ010026184.1, read as the reverse complement.
GTACCTGAGGTTTGTGGCTGTCGCTAGTATCTCCTCTTTTATGTCGGGTCTGTTGCCTCTAATGAAGTTCCCGAGCGTTTGTGCTGATGACGGGGAGTCTGTTAATATACACAGTCTCAGTGGTGGTTTTTCGGCTGCGATCTCTAGGCCTTTCATTATGGCTACCAGTTCGGCCGTGCATACTGCTTTCTGGTCTGTTAGCTTGAACTGTCTCTTTAGCTTCCAGTCTGGGACCACTACTCCTGCTCCTACCTCTCCCTGTTCGTTCTTGGACCCGTCTGTGTATATTATGAGGTTGTCCTTACTGATTTCTTGTACGTATGTCTCGGCCGCGTCTCTTGCATCTGTGTCCACCGTGTCCTTGGCGAAGGACTTTGCTACGTTACAGTCAGTGAATGGGATTGTTAGTTCCCATAGTGGGATTGTTGGCTTGAACCGTCTTGTCTGTTTCAGGGTCTCTGCTAGCTCCATTTCTTTCTTCATCTTCTCGCTGCTTTCCATCCTGCCGGTCTTTGCAGTTTTACTATTGGGATGCCTCCCTCCCTTTGCTGCTGTTGTCACTGAACGTTTGGTATCCAGTGTGGTTCTTGTCTTGTGCTACCTTTAGCCAGTAGTTATACGTCAGCTGTTTACGCCTCAGACTCAGTGGAAGTACACCCAGTGCTACCTCCATGGCTTCTCTGGATGTACATTTTCCAGCACCCAGGATGGTGTTTATCGCTTGGGTCTGTATGGTGTCTAGTTTCCTCTTGTTGGCTTCTGATGCTGAGTCGTACACAATGCTGCCATATTCTAGCTTGCCCTTGATAAATGCTTTATAGAACATCAGCATTGTTTGGGTGTGGGCACCCCAGCGTTACCTTTTATCACCCGCAGTAGGTTGCTTCCTTTCTTGCATTTTTCTAATGTCTGGCTTATATGTTATGACCAGTTCATCTGTTCGTCTAGGGTCATTCCTAGGATGACTGTCCTCTTTGTTTTCTTAATGGTTTCCCCTTTTATCTCTATTTTCCAGTCCTTGTTATGATTTATCTTCTTCTTGCTGCTAAATACCATGCTGACCGTTTTATTGGTTTTGCTTTTGTAACCCTATTTGTCCATCCATGCTGTTAGCTTGTTTATTTGTTTTTGGAAGGGTCCTCTTGTAGTCTTTGCCGCCTTGCCGCTCCTCCATATGGCGCAGTCGTCCGCGAATTGAGGTAGTCCTGTTTTCTGGTCTTGAATCTCATCTGTCAGGTCGTTCACCAGTATTGAAAAGATTGTTGGTGAGATGACCGAGCCCTGGGGAATGCCGTTCTCTTGCACATATGTGTCGGACACCTCATTCCCTACCCTCACTGAGAAGCTTCTATCTTTGAGGAATTTTTCTATGTATGTGTAGGTTCTACCTGCTATGCATACCTTCTTTATTTTGATTAGTGCGGCTTCACTCCAGCATTGATCGTACGCCTGGGCTAGGTCCAGGAATACAGCCAACGTTATTTCCCCTCTCTTGAATCCTTTCTTTGCATGGTTTTCCAATTTGATTATCTGATCCATCGTGCACCTGTTGGCTCTAAGCCCGGATTGTGTATGGCTGTACAGTTCATTCTTCTCCAGGTAAAATGTTATGCTTTTATTTATCACAGTCTCCATAACTTTGCCCAGGTGCGATGTCAGCGAGATGGGGCGGTATGATTCTACCCTTGTTGGCTCTTTCCCTAGTTTCTTGATTGGGATCACCGTGGTTGTTTTCCACTGTATGGGGATCTTTCCCGTCTGCCATATTACATTATACAGCTTAGTAATTGTTTTATGGTGTTCTTCGGGAGATTTTTGAGGATGGTATAATTTAGAATGTCCGCCCCAGCCGCGGTTTCGGATTTTTTGTTTAGCGCTGTCACCACCTCATCTTTAGTGATGTCTGCATCCATAAAGTGTTCTTCGATGTTCTCGTCTGCTGTGTCTTTTAACTCTTGTGTCAGTTCCTCCCTTCTATGTCTTTTTAGCTTCCTAGTCTTTTGTTAGAGCAGACTTCGTGGAAGTAATCTCCAAACACTTTGGCTTTGCCTTGGTCTGGTACTGCTATATTTCGTGCTTTTGATGGTTGGGATTTTACTGGTCTTTTTATTTCCTTGGATAGGTTTTATTTGTTTCCACACCTTTGTGGTTGGTGCATCTGGACTGAGTGTATGACAGAATCTTTTCCACTCCTTTTCTTTTGCATGTCTTACTGCTCTGTCTGCTTCGTTTCTGAATTTCTTGTATTCTTCGAAATTCTCTTCTGTCCTTGCCTTTTGGTATTTCTGCAGCGCTCTTTTCCTATTTTATTGTGTCGCCAGTGCAGGATTTACATATAAGCTACACAAGCTATAACTTGGGGCCCCCGAGAAAGTGGGGGACCCAAAAAATATCGCCCCATGTATCCGAAAATCCTATTTGTCACTGACATAGAATATCTGGACTTATAAAGGGCCCCATATTTCAAATAGCTTAGGACCTTATCAAGTCTAAATCCGGCCCTGTGTGCCGCTGTTCACTTGTCGTTCCACTAGGCCACTGGGTTGTGCCATTGTTTTTGGGGTGTCTGTGGGACTTTGTTACTCGGTCTTAGATACTCTGGCATATTTTTGTTAGGGATATGTCTGATGGCTATCCGCAGTATGTTTCTGGTCAGTCTCTCCGTATATTTATCAATGTCTTCCCATTCCTGCTGTTCCAGGTCTGTGTTGGTCATCTCTTCTCTGAACTGCTCCCATTTTGCTATCTTGAAGTGAAAGGTTGGCCTGTTGTTGTTGGCGCTTAGCTGGGGCTTTGTTCTGGTGTTGATTATTATGGGTAGGTGGTCTGTGTTCGTGTCCTCTGTCACTTCCCACTGGCTGCTTGCTAGACCTTTGGTGGCTATTGACAGGTCAATGGCTCTGTCTTGGCAGTTTGGTCTGGGATCTATCCTGATTATCGTCCCATCGTTGAGCACTGCCAGCTGATTGTCTTCGATAAACTTCATGAATTTTGTACCAGCCATGTCGTTCTGTATAGCTCCCCATGTGTTGTGGTGGCAGTTTAAGTCTCCCAATATTAGGGCTTCTTATGTTAGTCTGGTTTGGAGGGCTTGGGTGTCTTCATCCTCAATTACCCCTCTGGGACAGTATACATTAATTATAGTTAGGTTTTTAGGGTTCCCTGTGATAGTTGCACTGACACACTCCAAGTTCTTGGTGCGGAATGTTTCCTGTGTCACAATCTGGAACTGGTCGTGCACTAACAGGGCAACCAAGCCCTCTTTAGCTTCTGTCCTGTCCTTTCTAATTACCGTGAACGCACGGGACCTATACTGTTGACTTGGTATCAGATGGGTTTCCTGCAGGGCATAAATGCAGTTCTGGCTCCCCAGTTATTTCATGATATCTGGGAGGTGGGCCTTGATGCCTCTGCAGTTCCACTGTATTATTTTAATGTTTCTGTTTTCCATTTTTGGTACTATTGTTGTTGCTGTCTGACCCTGTTTCTGATTGTCCTCCATTCTTTAACTTTCGGAGTCTGTGCTGTTTTCGTTGTCATGGTTGCATGGTTTTTTTCCCCCACTGGATGTAATTGTACTCTCAGCCAAGGCGGCACTGTGCTCTCCTGGAGTATTCCACGTTGGTGAGCTATCCCAGTATTGAAACTCGATTTGAATTCATTACGGACTGATTCTATTTTGTTGTTAATTTCCTTCAGCTGGCTGTTCGTCCACATCGGTTATTTCTCTCTTGCGCCGGAGGTGAGCATTTCTCACATTTCTTTGTGTTCTTTTTCCATTTTTTGTAGTTTGCTTTCCTGGTCATTTATCATCTTGTTGATTTTTTTCCAATTGTTCAATGTTTTGAGCGGTTTTTTTCATCTTTGCTGTGGTGTCCTCCATATGTTTGGTGGCCTTTGCTAGTTTTCCTTCTGCTTCCTGCATTCTTTTATGAGCCTGTCTTAGGTTGTCGTCCTCTGGTCTTGTGTCTGATCTTGCTTCTTTTTGTTCCTGTTGTCTTTTTTTTTCTGGCGGTTTGTTGGCTACTTGTGCTCTCTGGTTAGTTATGTCTGTTTGCATTATCCTCCTCTTGGATAGCCTTTCAGGGCCGCTTTGTGGAGGTTCTGCTTCAATTTTACTATCCTGAGTGGTTTCTTGGTTAGCACTTATTCTCTCCAGACAGCCAGCTCTCTTTTGTATGCAGGACACCCCTTGTATCTCGCACCGTGGTTGCCCCTGCATTTGGCGCATGTTCTTTTGGGGTTATGTTCTGCATATTTTGTCTCATATTTTGCGAGCTGGCAGTCGCTCTTCCAGTGTGGTCCTCCACAGAACTTGCACGTTGGGACTTTCTGTCTGCAGCTTTGCCGGAAGTGGCAAAATGTCTGGCAAAGTGTGCACTGTGCTAATGGGGGAACGTATGCTTCGATGTGCTTTCCTTGTTTAGTAATATCTGACTCGGTGGGTCTTGTCCTTCACATTTGATTTTTGTCACCGATGTGGATTTTCCTAGCCCGTTCGTTATTCTTTCTCTGTCTAGTATCCGTGCATGTTTGTTTTCTTTCCTAAGGTCCTGTAGGATCTTAGGCATGTCCCATTGAGGGCTGATGCCTTTGACAACTATGTCGCATGTTGGTTTGCAGATATCGATGTCTACATTGATCTCATGATCCAGTTGGGTATTGTGGGGATTCTGTGTACGTTTAATATTTGTAATGCTGTCCTCCATTTCTTCTGTTGTGGTGGGGTGTACGAATACCTTCCCTTGCTTTGTTTTATATGCGTTCTCGATGTTTCTTTTTTCTAGTACGTTTCCAAGCATCGTTCTTATCTGAGAATTATTCAGCGATGTAATGGACGCCTGTCCTTGATTGACTTGTGTTACTACTAGTCGAGTCCTCTCGCTCTCTGTTTTCACCAATGGACTGCTGTCTCGTGTTTTAGACGTCTCTAACCGGCTGTGTAGTCGCTCACCGCTTCTTTTTGTGTTGGCGGTCGGTGCTAGACCAGATGCTACTGGCTTATGGTTGCCTCTGGCAGGTCCGCTGCCAGCCTTCCCACGGTTGGTACTTGCTTTAGGGCCGACAGCTGATTTTTCCGAGTAAAGCTGTTTGTTTTGAGAGCTACTTCTTGTGTTGTATGCCATTTTTCTTCTGTTTACTTCGGATTATAGCAGTGATACTGTTTTGTATTTATTAAGTAATGTTGGTACTCACGTTTCTTGCTTTCCCTGGAAATAGTGGCTCCTGTTCCACAATCGCGATACTCAATAGTGCGAGTAAGACAAGTGCGACTTCAGCGATGAAGAACACACAAGTTGACGCTCATCTATGTATAACGTGAGCACTGTTTATACTTATCACCTTTCTTGTGCTGAGTATGTTTTCTATCTTCTAAGAGGCTGCTTGCTTTTGTCCTGACAATATTTTTTCTAATCTTTACTGAGTGACTGTCGTTACATGATGTGACTATGCTGATAGATTTGTGGCGGTTCTCGTGTTAAAGAAAGGTTAAAATTCTGTCGATAAAACATTTTATCGTTTCTTTCTACTTGGGATTTTCGTAATCTACGTTTTCATGCAACGAAATCGTGTCCCCAGTTGCCCCATGTGTTTAGAAAAGAAAAGAAAACAAACACAATATAGTAAGTGCTGCAAATCATGTTGGTTATGTGCAAGGTATACTGCGTCATAAACAAGCTGAACAGCGCATAAACGCCTTGGAATATAAATGCTATAGACGAATTCTGAGAATATTTTGGGTAAAGAAAAGAACAAATGCATCCACACTTCAAGAGTTGAATATTGAAGAAGGTTGGCTATTAAAGACGATAAAACAAAGAAAATTGAAATATTTTGGTCACTTGAAACGTCACGAAAGTTTGGAGAGAACAATAACGGAAGGGTATATGCCTGGGAAGAGAGGAAGAGGATGGCCAAAGAGAATATGGGTGCAGGATGTGGCGGATGATCTCCAGATGGGTTATCAGAAGCCGGACATCTTGCTTATGATCGAGAGGTTTTCCAGAATGTTGTTATAGGAGCGAGGTTCTGCAAAGGACATGTTACTGAATGAATGAATACTGCGTCATTTGCATGCTTTATTTTATTCGTGGTATGTCCCCTAATACAGCTGCCACAATCGTCATCTTTTCTCATAAAAACGTGAATGCAACCAGTGACATTTTGGGGACACTACAAACCTCTCTGTCACAACTCACTTGATTCGTTGCAAGCGATGTATCTCATTTCACGTTTTTAGCAAAATGTTGTTTCATTATATATTATTATAATTATTGTAATGATACCATTCGGAAACAGTATTGAATTTGGACTGCCTTAACGGTAACGTAGATATCACTCTGAAATACAATCGTCAATAAAATAGCATCATTATATGAATATTGACAAACTTTGCTTACGTTTCGCAAAAGGATCGGCTGAAATTAAACAAAAATAAATACAACACTATTGATTTCTACGTAATAGTTAAGTGTGTATATGATGTGCATGTGAGAGTGTGAGTGTGTGTGTGTGGGTGTGGGTGTGTGTGTGTGTGTGTGTGTGTGTTAATGTGCATGTGTGCGTGAGTGTGTGTTGTGACTGTGTGTGTGTGTACACGTTTTCATCATGTGAGTGAAAACAAATTCCAAAAGACGTTGACGTATTTCTAAATGAATACACAATATTTAACACAAACTCTCACACAACATGCATGCATGCATACACACATACACACACACAAACACACACACGCACATACATACATACATACATACATACATACATACATACATACATACATACATACATACATACATACATACATACATACATACATACATACACACATACATACACACACATACACACCCACCCCCCCCCCCACACACACACACACACACACGAACACACACATACATAAAAATTCATACATACATACATACATACATACATACATACATACATACATACCTACATACCTACATACCTACCTACCTACCTACATACATACATACCTACATACCTACATACATACATACATGCATGCATGCATACATGCATGCATGCATGCATGCATGCATACATACATACATACTTACATACATACATACATACATACATACATACATACATACATACATACATACATACATACATACATACATACATACATACATACATACATACATACATACATACATACATACATACATACATACATACATACATACATACATACATACATACATACAATGTTTGTCATGCATGGAATAGGTCTGACGGGAGCAACGACAAGCACATACAACTCGCTGAGTGGATACCGTCTGCAGACCCGTCTGGTTTGTGCGGGAACGGCCCGGTGCGAACGAAATCCCCAATATATTGAAGTGAGGAATTAAAGCAGCCATTAGCAGGACTTGACGATTTCCTCGGTGAGCCCAGTACCAGGGCGCTATGTGTCGGCCCTGCAACTATGGAAGCAACCTTGGATGGCGGAAAATGCTATGGACTGTCTCTTCCTTCTCTTGAGGGATGACTGAAGTCCTCGACTGTTCCAACTTGACCAGCTGGGATGTGGACGGTACCACACAAGTGAGAGTCTCCCAGAAATGCTAACCTGATCAAAAATGCACGCAAAATGTTGACCTAAGGGTTTTCAACCCAAGGGTGCCTGACTCACGCCGCAATCACATCTGAAAAAACACTCAGGATGAACGAAAAGAAGAAGAAGAAGTAGATGAAGATGGACACTCAGGATTATTTCCTGTTGCATATGCTTGTATTAAACTGAATTCGGTGGATAGAACTATTCTACCATAAGGAAGGAATGTTTAGAATTGGTATGGGCTGTGGAGAAATTCTAGACTTATTTCTATTGAAAGCATTTCAAACTTCAGTGTGATCACAACCCTTAATGTCTCTGGCAGATTCAAGGAACCTGAATACATGACTGATGAGATGGTCTTTGCGTCTGCAAACCATATTTGTTCCAGATTGAATAAGTACCTGGAAAAATGAATGTTGGAGCATGCTTTCTCAGTCGACATCCAGTTCCTGATGAATTAATAGATCCAGAGGTAAAATGAAACAGTGATGAAAGGGTGAATTAGATTTGAGGATTAGGAAAACTCTGGATGACTGATACTGCAGTTCTCCCCAGGAAGAACTTCTTGACAGGGAGCTCTGTGATATTTAAATCGCCGTCCCCCACAGTGTTTCTATTGCTATCTGAAATGTGACACATATATGGCTGACATACTTAGAATTCTGGAATGGCAGACAACTTTTTTACATCAGCATTATTAATAACTCTAAGTGACGTACGTTCGGATTGCATATTATTAAACCGTCTCAGCAGAATATTGAAATTTTGCGAACATGGTGACACTTTAAGAACTTATCCGTTTCAAACGATGCTATTGATTGGATAATCCAGCTCGGCTTGAAGGCCAACATTTGAGCTGGCCAGGCCAGAATGTTAGATCGATCAGTTAAATCTGAGCAGGTTGTGCACATTTGTTTGCACTGTATTTACGTGCTCTGTAATCTCTCTATTTCATGGTAAGCTAAGCCTATAGATGATAAATCATGGTGATGTCTGATGAACTATAGTGTATATACCATGTTTGTCGATATGTGAACTGTGAAATTGTGAAATCAACACTTCACTGTGAAGGTATAAAATGATTGCTCGCTTTCTGTGAAGGATTCTGCTGATTGAAATGCTGTCCCATTGGAAGATCTACAATGCTTAAGTTCCAACTATTATGAATGATATTACGTATGCTATATGATTGCCGTCTCTCTAAAAATGCACACCATGGGCATTCTTCCTTCTGTTGTGAAAATATCTTTATGAGTCGGTGTCTTAAACTATATTGCACTTAAAGTGAGAAATTTGATTCTCATGTTTGCACATCTGCATTGAATATACGATGAGAATAGATTGTGATTGCAATGTCTCTTTTTCTGGAGATATTGCACATTGAAATAAGGATGGATATATGGTACAGACTTTGCAGGACGTTGCACTCAAAGCCAAAATTGTACAGCTGCTGTTGATGACATGGCAGGTTTTTGCGTTCATCAATCTGTAAAATGCTTTCTGGACGATCGATTTATACCTACATGAATTATCGACTTCGAACAACATCCTTAACCCCTACTCCAAAGAGACAAGCTGGCAAGGACAGCACTTTCATTGTTGGAATATTCGTTGATGCTTATGAGAGCAATGATGATCTATGTAGTGGTTCTCTCATTATTTCTTGTGATTATTATTTCTTGCAATGATCTATATGATTACACATTTGTAAATGTATATCATATAAATGCTGATTTATTGTTATTACCTTGACTGCTGGAGGAAGATGATATGTTCGAATTGACTACAGTAATATAGGCAAATGAGTTAATGAATGTGGAGAAGAGAAAAGCACTCGGTACACGAAGGGAGTGTTGACCAGTCTTGCAGTTATAAGCTTAGGATGATAAGATCTCACCAAGACGTCTTTGTATCAATCACGAATATATGGATCAAGCACGAATTGGTGTCAATCACTGCGGAGATATCAGTCACACTCCATCATATGATTGATCAATTTCCATTACCAGAGAAGAGGGTTTAGCAATCCCACATGTGAGTTGTAACACCCCCTACCCTCTCCTTTATCTATGACATTTGTTTTGCAAATGTGTACCTGTTAATGTTTGTGTATATATCACCAGATAAGGGTGGTGAATTATAGCCTATACAGCATGGACTCTGTCGTACTGAGTTGGTAGGATGGCTGCTATTGATGTGTTCTGAACTTGGAACATGAACAACACGAAGGTCTATATCATTGAATGTGAACTGAAGAATTTACCTTATGGGCGACCTAAAGCGTGGATATATGATACCTAGAATGACCACCCGACCTCAACATCCCCAAGAGTTACGTAACCAGCTAAGAATTATTTTATTGTACACTGGACTTCAATATTCTATCTTTATAGCCCACCCACAACCTTCCCCTGGGATTTTGATATCTACGTTGTTGACACAACTGGTTGACTACAACAAGTGGAGTAATGACTCATCGGGTTGCATCATATTGAGACAGTATGGAAAAATGGTTTTCACATACCGCCTTTTTCTTGCAGAAATTTCACCGACCAGTATAAGTTCAAAATTAGTCAGTGGCCGGGCGCTGACTTGGACACGGCCTGCTAACCGCCGGTTTACCTTTCGTTGTTAGTGAAATAAGAAATTCAGGAAACATGAAGCCGAACTTAGCATAGGAACTTTCAAATGAGCAAGAAATACAACGGATGGGGCTAGATATATGGGAACGGACACGCCCAATGAACAAAACCAGGCGAAGGCAGAAAAGGTAAGGTCTTCGACCTCAAGCTATAACCTAGTGGTGTCAAGGGATCTAGAATAAAGAGGATTAAGTAGAATTACTTATGTGGTACAGCTAAACATCTCATTGGGTAGCCCTTCGCGGCAAGGAGGAGCGATGTCACGTGATGCCAGAAAGAACCGCCAAATTTACCGGTATATATATACGCGGGACAGAGAAGCAGAGAAGAAGATAAGCAGGTTTTTAGACAGCCGAGTGCAGATACTCAAAGGGCTGTTGAGACCAAGAAGGCTGTGGAATTTCTGATCGGCAGATACGCCTAAGGACCAGAGCGAAACACGGACTTGAGTGTTGGAAGAAAGTGCCGCCCAAAATAATATATTGATTGCTACGAAGGACCAACGTCTAAAAAGCTAAAGGAACAGCTCTTGGGTCGTAATGGATGGCTAAAAGTCGAACACGACGTACATTAGCCAGAGAAAGACGAGGTAGTCGGAACCACACAGCAGTCTTAAAAGTCAGATAGGACGGAAAGGTCAAGTGGGATCCACGGCAAGCGAGTGATTGGACAGAGACAAAGGAAACCCACTGGACAGAACTCTTACGTAAGTTGGTTAAGTTTAATTAGAAATCTATTAGTCTGTAGTCGGGCGCGGGTAATGATACTTAGGTTTAGGAAGCGTTGGCAAACTACAACGGACAGATAACGGGGTTGACTGCGACGTTCTATAAGGAGGCGAAGAATACGTAACTAACTATTCAACCAAAATTCGCAGTGACTAGTTACGAAGTAGGAATATGAGCGCCGAGACCGTACAAATGGTAATTATGTGCGAACGTTATTAGCGGCATCAAAAGTCCCCGAATTATTTCTCATCAAAATGTAAACACGGCGACTAAAAACACAGCAGACGGCAGAAGAAGATAGCAAGGCATTCGCGGTCACTAGGTCGAACCAAACAATGGGATCAGGTGGCTGCAGCAGATGAATGGACAGCGCTTGGGGCAAGCCTGCAGATTAAGGAATGTGTTCGTATTGTTGTTGGCCGGGTAGACTTGAATCGGGGTCAGACTGCGGCGGAGAAAATAGAGCATACAACTGGTTAGCAGTACAACCTAAAAGTCGCGGGTTTGGACCTTCACGGAGGATCGGGGGTAAAGGACTTAAATGGCTTTACTACTATAAGGCGAGATAGGGAAATAGAGAGCGGTGAATAGATACGACGACGCGCATTAAATGAGCTGCAGGGGACTAGAATGCCTTTGGATATAAACGTTACAGTCGGATAGTGAGAATATCTTGGATAAATAAAAGGAAACGTGCGTCCATACTTCAAGAGCTGAATATTGAAGAAGATTGGCTTATAAAGACGACAAACTATACTGCGGGGATGGATGAAGAGGCATGTTTATCAATTATTATAACTAGGGTGTTGTTAGGCGTGATATTAATCTATGTTGTCAACATGGGTTTGTGTTAATAATTGTGTGGGCTTATGTAGTCGATGTTGACGGCCCGTAATAATGGTTAATCATGAGTGAACTTATGTACTGCAGAAGGTTATTATGATTGTAGGGGTTTCAGTGTAAAGGGGCATTTCATATATGTGATTGGTGGGCAGTACCGGTGTCCCATTTTGTTGTCTTATAATTACAGTTGGGGTACCAAGCTGCAATGATAGTGTTAATGATGTAGAGTTATGTTGTTATATATAATGGCTAGGATATACGCAATGATGATGACGTTATGGGAGTTGGAGTCACTAGGGGATACAAGTTATTGATCAGTTGCTATGTTTATGATGTGTTGATTGTTTTGTGATTAATGACAGGGGGAATTTATGTTGTTGAGAATGAATTAATACATGCTGTTGAAGACGATGATGGCGCCAATGACAAGGAGACATGGCGCCAGTACATGTCACTGGTGTGTTGTGTTATCAGTCTCGGGGGCAGAAATGTTGTTGCTGGGGGTTACCTGGTATAGCTGTTAAAATGTGGTGTCCAGTTATCAGCTGTTGTGTTATGTGTTCGGTGCGGGGAAACCCGGCCGGTGTGAGCAAGCCGATCAGGAGTTGTTGTCTAGGGTTGTCCCACTGCCGAATTGTATGTGTGTGTCCGCTGTGGAAAGACTGTCAGTGTCGGCGTGGGTATTGTATTAATTTCACATGATTATTAAACATGGTAAAGTGATTGGGGATTGATGGGTTCATGTTGGCATCAAGGAACACTGGTTGATGGTGTACGACCGCCCAGGCAGTGATGGAATATCACTGACCCGATGTCAATACACGCAGCTGAAGACAAGGGTGAGCGGTAGGTTGATGACACCCGATGATGCTGTTCACATAGTCAAGGGTGTCTTTTTGTTTAATTTTCAGGTTGTCGCTTGATCGATTGCCTGGGTAAACTAGTGGGCGGTCATCTGACTGTGGAAGTTCGTGTGTGTGTGCATCCTTAGTAGATTTATATACTTTCTTGTCAGATTTGCGTACTTTATTATTATATTCCCCTGATTGATATGTGACTAGTTATTGGTTTAATTGCGTGCAATTCCTTACTTTGATGGTATTCTCTTGATGCTAGTTACCTGACAGCATTCTTCCATAATTGTTTGATTTGTTACCGCACGACACTTTGTATACTTTGTAATGTCTTTTGAGAAGCAAATAAACTAGATTCAGTGTTAGCTTATTCTTTTGAGTGCCTGTACTATTGTCGGTTAGGATAGTGTTGTATTCGTGACCTGCATACCTGTATACTTGTGAGGTTGGTAGATAAAACCAAGGGTAATGACAAATCAGTGGTTATCTCTACAACCGGAGGACGGACAATCTTTATCTTTCAATTCTTTATTCTCTCCTCCACTTCTCTCTCTCATCTCTCATCTTCGTGCTATCACAATATAGCGGTGAATTATCATTAGTTGTGCCCAAGACATGTATTTTGGACATTGCTACTTATCTTGTGCCGCGATGAATATGGACTTTCCTAGATTCCAGTGTGAGGATTATCTTAACCTAATGGCTGTACTTGTGAAGAAAACACACGATTGTTTGAATATGAGCTGAAAGAGCTTAAGAACCTTCAGAGGAGTTTATCATGGATTATCAAAGTGGATATATTTAATTTATCAATGTCTGATCTTGGGATTATTTTGCATTATGTTTTCACATTGCGGTTTTGTATTTTTTTTACATACAAATCACAGATCTTCTCAACCCCAGCAGATGTCCTAATATATTGTTTGAATTTAGATCTAGTTTGAGTCTATTCATCGTTGAAATTATACTTAGTATTTGTTTACTGCAGGTGCATTACACCCTGTTTTCAAATTATTTAGAGATGAACATGTGGCTCTATAAACACACAAGGGCGCATCTTCTTTGCAGAGGGAGCAGGCTCCCCTTCGTCTGCGGTAACTTCCAAACTCTCTACGCCTTCTATAGGTGAATTTAACTTCATACATTCAGTGTTGGAATCTTACACTTTCTGTCTTATTCCACACGTGGTGGTTCGTGAGACAATTTCAAGTTACCTTTTGAGGGCTGTCAAATAAGGATTGCTACCCTATTCTTTCCATTATTTCCTTATATTGCATACTGTCCCACGTCAAAATTTATTCAGTTGTTTTAGTTTCTTAAGAGCAATATATATTCATCTTTTAATTCATTTCATTGTATCAACATTGTTGGTAACTAATAACTCAATCTATTCGAGATTGTCCATCCCCTCCAAGTTTTCCACATAAACATATATTTCTCTCACCATATTAGATTTACCGGTATGCATTGTCTTTGCGTTTTGCAATTAAGATATACATTGTGATTATCATTTTCTCTTGGGTTGAGGTTATTAGGTTTTCTATACAACTATGTAATGTAGATAGTAATACTGAATCATTAGCAAATAAAATCTCTGGTATTTCATGACTACCGATGGTCCACCGATGTTTCCATATCCTTTTACACAATGTGTGGTATGTGTAACTGCATGCTTTCTACTCCTTCGCTTTAATAAGTTCAGCTAGGAGCTCATCACATCCTGGTGACTTACCATTATTAAGGATTTTTATTGCTTATACATTGTCATCTAATGAGGGTTCAGGTTCTGTCTCTGCTGTCATTGGTTCGAGTATCTCGTTCATATCGTCACAGGCATTGATATCATACATTCCATGGGAGGATTTCTTCCATCTTTCTATGATTGTTCTAGGTACTGTTAGGGTAGTTCCCAACTTGTCACAGATACAATTTAATTGAGGCTGGAAATTTCTTGTCAACAACTTGTTTCTTCCTTTGAACATTTCATAATCCTTTCCGTGTTTATGATAATATTATGAGAATAAATCAAGCAATTGATAACCTGGTCTCGTATGAGGAAACAACACTTGAAGAGACATAATCATACACCAAGTTAGGTAGCTATGTATACAAAGGGGGTGGAGCCGTTGAAGCTAGAATTTAAAAAAAAAAAAACAAACATAAAGCTAAAGAAGCTTTTTATGCACACAAAAAATGTGTGGAAGTCAAAAGTACTAGTAACTTCATTGCCACTTCTAAATAATTCAGTCAGTGAATGACAATTGACACCTCAAGTACACTGGGGATATTGTGCTAGACATATGCTTTTATAGACCCACGGCAACGGTGAGTGAAGTGACGTGGTCATCATCATGCAGTCACCTTTAGTTCCCACGTCAATCTCCGGGTGGCCATGTTAAGCTCTATGGTCCAGACAACCTGTAGCAACTCTAAAACCCCATCAACCCAGACTGGTCAGCGAGTGCCTAGTCTCTACGCTACATCCTCCCCCCTCCTAGTCATGTATATCCTAATCAAAACAATGCAATAACTTCCGTCACCTCTTGCTGCTCTTCTGTCAATGTCGCCCACATCGGCATCGGAATCAAACACATCTGCCCCCTCAGCGCTGACATTAGCAAGGCACAACAGCAGTAGGGTCACTGCCGTCAGACCTAGTATTAGTTTACACTTCATCTTGCCACTCAAATTGTTTCCCGTGCAAACCTGCACATGTAAGAATGTTTATTGCAGTATATTATTGGTAAACGCGCATGTAATGTACATCATGACATCAAGAATAAACGTCATTGCACACGGGACATCTCCATACATGTTTATGTCCACGTCTTCGGCAGCCAAGTAAGATCCCCCATGCAGATGGCACCTTTTGCAGTCTGACTGAACGCCCTCGTATTTTCCTCCATGGGTTGGCTGCCATGTATACCCTCAGCTCACTGCTCGATGAATCAGCAATTACATGAGATATATGCAGCCAATCCTGATGTACGGATGTCAATCATGGGCAAGAAGGCGTAAAGAAGATATTCTGACAAAGTCAGCTCAGAAACAAAACGAATAGGTTGCTCATATGAGAACACAGCACATGTTCTCTCCGCTGTTATGTGGAACCCAATGACGTCACAGCACACTTGGTAGCCCCATGAGAGCTTAGTCCTCCGATGCAGTAGCGATTACAAAGTATTTCTGCTCGCAGTTCTCATGGGAAATTGGCTTTGTTATCTCCTATCTTGACCTCGATGACTGCATTGACGTGAGTGTCCAGGCATCGCTTCCCATTCATGCTGTTTGGCTAGCATCTGTGTCTCCTCATTATCCGCTAACAGTATCGCTATTGTATTAATTACATTTGTCATTCTACGCATCTTCCTGCTTGAAATAGTGATTTAACTCGCAGTTTGTCTGCGTGTTCATTAAATGTTACTCCGAAGTTTGCGGATGCGTACATAAAAGTTAGATCAGTGAAACTTCATTCCGAATATCACATGCCACATCGTTTAAGCACATCACGGGAGTAAACATGCTGGAGTAAATTGTGGCACAGGAAAATCTGAAGGAGAGGAGAGGCGGGAGCAAACACAGAAGTACTAGACAGCTTGACATCATGGCACAGACGAATATGAATATTAGGTATGATTGGGAGTACGCGAAGTAGAAGTTGTGGGCAGACATGTCGTTCATACCCGCTGCTCACTTCTCGCTGAATCAGCAAGCTCGTGGTATGTATGCACCAACTATGAAGTATGGATGTGAATCGTGGACAATAAGCAGAATAATGAGGAGTTATGTGGAAACAGCAAATGTGGGGTTGTATAGACGAACAGAGTTGAGTTGAGTTGAGTTAATTAGGATCTACATCACTGCACTCAGACCATTCCCATACATGCTCCGTCCACTCGTTCAACAGCCAGCGAAGAGATACTGCTAATCGTTCCCAACGCTATCTGATTAAACGTTCTCCTGGTCTTCCCTCTCAGTTTTGAGGTTCTTCCAGAACCCCTGCCGTTCCCCCGCATTCTCATTCTTTCCAAATTTGGGTTCTCAATCTGCTCCTCCGCCTTCTCCTCCTTGTTCCACAAGCGCATGACCAACTCCCCCTTGTCCATAGGCAGACTACCACCAAGATGTGCATTCCCTGCTAGCCTATCAGCCTGTCCATTCCACCGTACCCCCGCATGGCCAGGGCATAATATCCATACAACTCTCACAATCTGTGACCTCTGAAGCGACAAGAGCCATTCCACGCAAAAAATTCCTTTCTCCACCTTACTAAGCATACTCTTTGAATCCGTAATGAATACAACGTGTGTTGCAGTGGTCTCCTCTAGCCACCGGAATGCCGTTGTTACTTCCCCCACCTCCATTCTCATGCTGGTGGTCATAGTCTCATATGCCAGACTCTCCTTTTTCAAGACTCATCCATTAGCCTTTGCAATAAAGCCCAAGCCACTACGTCTGTTTCTCACCACTGACTCATCGGTATAGATGACTATGCCACTTTGATGCGTGTTGCTCTGGATCAGCTGTTGCACTTCAAACTCAGTGCGTCCTTCTGACCATTCTCTGCACTCACGACCCAGTGTTATTATGACATTGTGCCAGTCCGTCATGTCTTCCAGAACACTAACCCACTCTCTTTCACGATTGATGGTCTCTAGATCACACACCTGACGTATAGAAAGTTCTGCCTCTAAAGTTCTGAAAGGTCCAGGACCTGCCTCGTCTTAGTCTATGACCCTTGACCATATCTATTGCTGCATGCAGCGGGTGATCCCTGTCTGCGGCACTCTCATTTACCATTTAGCCTGAAGGACCCTATGCCTGTCCATCATTGTTGGTAGCGCCAGGATATGCCTAATGCATATAATTGGTGTTTCCTTTGTGCACCCCAGGATTAACCGTATGGCAGCATTCTGTATGCGCTCCAACCTTTCAAGCTGGCTCTTTGATAACGTCAGCAGCCCCCAAACCATACTCAATGACATAAATTATTAACTGATGAAAGAGCATGTACAGCATCTTGTGATCTACCCCGGTTGCGGCCATAGCCCTCAGTGCATTAAGTCCCCTACCAGCCTTCACCATTAAAACCTCCACATGATCCTTAAAAGACAAACACCTGTCAAAGGTGATACCCAAATACTTCAATTTACTCTCTCGACTAAGAGGACATCCATTCAACATAATACCTGGGACATTTGCCTTGACGATCCGGTTATCCAGGGAGTACCACACAACCGATGCCTTGTCTTGCTGTATAATACCCCCAGCGTCCATGTACCACTCCGCTACCCTGTTAACTGCCGCCTATAAGTCTTTCGCCAAACTGGCCCTGTCCCTGCCCTGTCTGTACACCAGCACATCATCTGCAAATGTCAAGATTCTACCCACACCTGGTGTCTCAATAGCTGCGATTTTGCTGGTGTAGATATTAAAGTAGCACCGGGGACAAGGCATAGCCCTGCGGCAACACAGGGATTAGAAGTCCAGGAACCCATGCGCAGTGCAACCTTACGCTTCTAAAGGGCCGCCGCAACCTATCTAACAAGGCAAGGGCAGACCTCCATGTCCAACAGTGTGTGTATTAACCGATCATACCTGACCCTGTTATACGCATCCTCCAGGTCAAGGGCTACCGCCACTGTCTCTTGTTTATCCTGAAAGCCCTCGTAGACATCAAATGCAAAAGTCGCAGCATTGGCCCATGTTTCCTTCCCGGGCCGGTAACTCCCGAGTCCTTGGGGGAACAGATTACGACTTTCAACATTTCGCTGGAACCTTCCTGCTACTATCTTTTCGAGGACCTTGCCATACGTGTTTTGCAGGATTATGATTCGGTATCCATTGAGTCTGGAGTGATCCTTGCCTGGCTTTGTGAGTGGGACCAGGTAGCTATGCAGCCAATCGTGGGGTTTATCCGCCGTATTCATGCTTAGGTTGAAACAAAGAGCCATCTCCCCCAAGTCCCCATCATTTATGTTCCTCATATGGGAGTACCTCACCCCCATCCGGACCTGGCGCTGTGTCTTTAGCCCGCTTTAGTACCCGTCTAATGTCCTCCACTTTAATCTCACAGTCCTCCTTCCTAGTGACCCGTGACAAGGCATCTCTGATGTTATCTCTACAAGCCTATCTTGCTGATCCGTCAGTTTTTAAAAATCGCGCAAACAGACGAACTATGAGAGTAAAATAGTTTGTTAAAAGACGTAAAGAAGATATCTTGACAGAAGTCAGCTCACACACTCACACACACACTCACACACACACACACGCGCGCGCGCGCACAACACGACATGTACTATAAGAAGATGTATTAATATCACAGACCATCTTCGCAAAACAAGGGAGCTGTAATGAATCTCGAACTCCCTCGGTTCTGTCACAGATTCGTTAGAGAAGGTCTAGTCAGCGTGACGTCATCACCCGGAGGGACATCGGTTGAACGTGCCTTCTTGTTGTCACACACGTTTGCGACTCAGTTGATTAGTTAGCAATATCAAGAATGAAAGTTGATTCATTTGACATTAGATATTACAGGACACATGTTTAAATGCCATAGATCGAGCAGAAGTTGAGTTGAGTTGAGCTAAGAATTGACATCACTGCACTCAGAACAGTCCTATACGCGCACGGTCCCCTTGCTCAATAGCCAGCGAAGAGTCACACTACTAATCGTCCCCACCGCACCGCTTTCTGATTGAACGTTCTCCTGGTCTTCCCTCTCAGTTACGAGATTCTTCCAGAATCTCTACCAATCCTAATAAATCGCATCCTTTAACATTCGGGATCTCAATTTCATACCCACCTTCTCCATCTGCTCCCACAGGTGCACAACCACTTTTTCCTTGTCCATAGGTATTCTACCACCAAGAGGTGAATTCCCTGCCAGCCTATTAGCTTGTTCATTCCCCACACTTCCGCGTTGCCAGGGAAAAATATCCATAGAGTTCTCACAATCTGTGACTTCTGAAGCAAGGGAGCCATTCCACGCGAAACATTTTTTTCCACATTAACAAGCATACTCTTTGTGTCCGTAATGAACACAATGTGTGTTGCAGTGGTATCCTCTAACCAACAGAATGTCGCCGTGACAGCTTCCACCTCGAGCAGAAGACAAATATTGTCATTCTACTAAATGTGAACATTGAGAGATTAGGTTCATTGACATCATCGTGACTCACAAGTGTGTGTTGTGATAGGAATTGTGCAGGTTCTCAGCAATGAGGATGACAACAATAGCTACGGCACCTTTATGCTAATTAAGAAACATTGAGAGCGACTAAAAGGATTACAAATAAACTTCAAATATGAATGAATTTGTGTATGTGCACATTAGATGACGTAAGATCTCATCTCAGCAGGTTCCGCTTAAAAAGCTGGAGAGTGCCCGCTTATTTGCTTCATGTATAGATATGCCCATGGACACTGCAATTCCCTCCGTCCATTGTTTACGTGGTCGGCCTCATCCTCTACTTCCATCTGGTCTGTACATTATGTTTGTGTCAGACCGCTTATACTTCTTAGTTTTTCTACGAGCATTATGAAGATCCCCTGTCGGCTTGATAGGTCAGTGCAGGTTTAGGAAAAACATCTGACCTTAGGGAGTCCGTCCCCCATGGCGAGCCATAGCCCCGTTAGCACATGAACTCGCGGTTATGTTTTCCCGGTCTACGTAAGATGGCATGACTAAATTACCAATGTGGAGCTCAAGCAGAGAACAAGACAAATACAAGTGAGTCAATAGGTGAAGTAAATACGCTGGCATTAAACTGAAAAGGGCATACACTGAGAAAACCTGTGTTTAGTGTAACTAGAATGTCTTTGTTTTGGAATTATGGCGGAAGAAATAAGGAAAACATAAAACACTCCGTAAAGAGACCTAGACTTGACCCCCAAAAAATATGGAGCGGTACATGGATGGAGCTAAGTGGGATAGCTAAAAATAGAACGGGTTGGAATTAGTTTTCTGAGTGTTAATGTCCCAAAGTAGGATGTAATGAAGAAGTATATCAATATTACAATTTGACATTGACATTGCCGTCCACCGGGCGCTGGAACGCAAATTAATCCTCCCCATGACGCTTGACGGCAGAAGTGGAAGATGATGATGATGATGATGATGACATTGACATTATCATACCTTCTTGTTCTGTCCACTCAGTAGAGGTTGCTAAAACGCATGCATGTTCCAATTATATCGTTTTCCTCTGTGTCCTGATGACGTGGCAACGAGTTATTACCCCGCCCAATCGGATTGATCCAATGAGAAGACAGGGACATGAATATAACCCAATGATTACACAGAGAAAGGAGGGAGGACCCAACTGTTGATGACGTATAGATACCCGCCATATCGTCGCGCCGATGTCAAACAAATTCGCCAACTGACGTGTCCGCCCATGCCACTCCCCAAATGTCAGGTAGGAGACGGGTAGTTTAAAGGCGTGGCTCAAGTTCTATGACGTCGCGGTGTTTTAAAGAATTCACCAATACTCCACATACTGGAAGAAGAGATGATTTTTTTTTTTTCCAACAAAGACCAAGACTTCAAAAGTGATATTAGTTTGTTGAGAATTGTTTACAGACAACAATCGCACTTCTGTGGCTTAGGGGTTAGAGACTGCAGTTCTATCATTCTCCGGAAAACCGAGTGGTGGGTTTGATTTCGACTGTGAAATGTCAAATTACATTATACAATGTAAATTAGCATGTGTCGATCAAAAGAAGACATTTGATATAGTGAGTGGATATTTACTCTAAGGCGGGGCAGACTTGCTTAGTAGTACAAGACCCCGTTCCTTTTCGTACACAAATCGGACGTTTCACGATTTGAACGGAATGCAAGTTAACCAACAAGAAACGGCAATTAAAAATAAAATAGATATGTAGATGGATTAGATGTCTAGTTTGCGCGTATAATGGCAAAACAAAATGAAGGGCCCGTTGTGCAGTCTACATAAATGTAGCAGCAATTGTTATGTTTAATAGTAAGCATTTTGTAAGCTCTAATTAGAGCGTTAAACCTTATTTACCACAGAGTACCGTTGGATATCTGAATGGTTCAGCTTCTTGAACTCAAGATAAATCCATTTCTTCTTAACTAAGTCGCTACAGCTATCATTTAACGGGAAGTAGATTTGAAATGTGGTAGATGTACTTCTGAACCAACAATAATATATCTTGGCCTGCCACATGAATTATCATTATCTCCGGTGCTGTTCAACGCCTACACTGTGAGACCAGTGAGCAAATCATAGGACTGAAGATGACATGGTCGTATGCCGAAGATGTGTTAATGCATCGTCGAGGTGATGATGGAAATCGGGTTGCTGTGGAACTACAAACAACTCAATCGCATACGCCAGTGGTGTGTTGAAGCTGGTGCTATGGCCAACCCTAGAAGGCAACAGTGATTGGGTTATCTTTGAATAACCAGGCTTGGCCATGGGAATAATATTTCCATAAGATGGAAGGTCCCATGGGATGGGATGGGATGGGATGGGACAGCAACCATATGTACTTCCCATGGGACAGCATGGGACAGTAGCCATGTCATAGCAACTTGATCTACATCAGAGCTACCCTTGATTTTTTTGATTTTTTACCTTTTTAAAGCGTTTTATCCTTCTGTTTTTCATTATATATGTGTATCTGTTCTTTATCTTGTGGTGGGACACCCGATAAATAAATAAATACTCGTAGCCTGTTACACATTTTGGTGCGTCACCAGAAAAAAAAAAAAAAAAACAGAACACATGGTTAAGTCAGTTTTTACTAAGAAGAAATTGAATGTGGACATCAATAAATGGGCCAATGATTGGATCTCTTTTTTCTAATTCTGTTTTTGCAACATTTATTTCAGTCAGCAAGGATTTAAATCTTTTTTCTGAATCATCCACTGTATGTAAAGTAGTAGGAATTGTAGAACATAAGTGAGTTTGACTTATTTTGTGGTCCTCCACCAAACAAAGAACTTAAGTTTGATGACCCCAGAAACAAATGCCTTGAGCTTAAGTCACTATGTTTCAAAGATTACGGCAACCAATTTCACAACCATTCAATTATTGGGAAAATGAACATAGGTTTCCAGTGCTAAGAGCAAGTGCGAAAATTATTTTGACCTTACCAGTTGGTTTTTGTCAGCCGGTCGCTCAGAAAGCAATGGCAAACTACTGGGCGTAACCTTGCCAAGATATCACCAACAGCGGTAAAATGCTGGTGTTGACAGCGATGTCCTATACATTTTAAAGTTACATGTCCTTCACAAGACGTAGCAGTCAACCCCAGCATTGTCGCTGTTCGTGATTCCTGGGCAAGTTTTACGTTCAGTAGTTTGCCATTGCTTTCTGAACGACCGGCTCCAATACCTTTTTTTCGAAAAACCCAGCACCGCCGTGTTTCGAACCTGGGTATACGAGCTCACAAACTGCGTTCACTAGCCCTTAGCCACAGAGACCGGTTAAATCTATATCTATAAAAGAGACTGTGTGTGGTTGGCTATGTATTGGATGCGTTCGATAACGGTACATGCGATTGAGATGAAATTTTATACACGTCTTCCTTTCATTCCTGTGCAACCGACTGTAATAGTTTCTTAGTGTAAATTCGGCTACTTATATAATAACATTTAATATTTCATTTTTCATTATATAATTTCTATATAGCAAGGGGACTTTACTCTAGAAAAGTTATTTCAAGGGGCATAACTTTTAATAACATTTCTATATATTTTATAGTCATATTGTTGGACTTACTTGCACTATTATTAAACTCTTTGTCTATAGTTATTTACAGGCTTATGAGTTATAATAAATAGTGATATAAAATTTAAGGCATTTTCAAATTTTTCATAAAAATAATGCATTATGCATAACATTGTAACTCATCTTTTTATGCTTAAAGATGTTATCTACAGTCATGTAGGTGATTAAAAACAGTTTTCATTAACATTAATGGATGGTGTGTGGAAGGACATTCTTTTAAGTTACTATGCGCCAGGAGCTGGGCGAAGCCACGCCGGGTCAGATAGATAGACATACATACAGACAGATAGTCGGGAACGGGAGCTTATTTGACTACTTATATGAATTAAATGAGATGCTCCCCACCAGGGACTGGGTAAAGCCGGACCGGCTCAGACAGACAGACAGACAGATAGACAGACAGACAGACAGACAGATAGTCGGAAACGGGAGATTATATGACTACGTATATGAATTAAATTAGATGCTCCCCACCAGGGACTGGGTGAAGCCGGGCCGGGTCAGACAGACAGACAGATAGACAGACAGACAGACAGACAGACAGACAGATAGTCGGAAACGGGAGCTTATATGACTACGTATATGAATTAAATGAGATGCTCCCAACCAGGGACTGGGTGAAGCCGGGCCGGGTCAGCCAGTCAGACAGACAGACAAACAAATAAGCAGAAAGACAGATAGTCGGGAACGGGAGATTATATGACTACTTATATGAATTAAATGAGATGCTCCCCACCAGGCATTGGGTGAAGCCGGGCCGGGTCAGCCAGACAGACAGACAGACAAACAAGCAGGCAGACAGATAGTCGGGAACGGGAGCTTACATGACTACGTATATGAATTAAATGAGATGCTCCCCACCAGGGACTGGGTGAAGCCGGGCCGGGTCAAACAGACATACAGATAGACAGACAGACAGATAGTCGGGAACGGCAGCTTATATGACTACTTATATGAATTAAATGAGATGCTCCCCACCAGGGACTGGGTGTAGCCGGGCCGGGTAAGCCAGACAGACAGACAAACAAACAAGCAGAAAGACAGATAGTCGGGAACGGGAGCTTATATGACTACTTATATGAATTAAATGAGATGCTCCCCACCAGGGACTGGGTGAAGCCGGGCCGGTTCAGCCAGACAGACAGACAGACAGACAAACAAGCAGACAGACAGACTGATAGATAGATAGATCCCGTCCAGGCCTTGGCGACGCCGGGCCGGGTCAGCTAGTATCATACCAATAGGATATGCAACAAAACAAAGAAAAAACAAGTGTCATCAGCAGCAGTAGAGCACATATTTAGTGCAGCTGGGTTGTTGTTGAGTAAGTTATGAAAACGAATGTTACCAGCTCTCGTTATAAACTCTGTTTATATCATACTAGCTGACCCGGCCCGGCTTCGCCCAGTCCTTGGTGGGGAGCATCTCATTTAATTCATATAAGTAGTCATATAAGTTCCCGTTCCCGTTACCGACTGTCTGTCTGTCTGTCTGTCTGTCTGTCTGTCTGCTTGTCTGACTGTCTGTCTGTCTGTCTGTCAAATAGACCCATCCCTCTGTCTCTCCCTCGTCTATCCCTCCCTCCCTCCCTGTCTATCTGTCTGCCTACCCGTCCCTCCGTCTCTCCCTCCGTCTCTCCATCCCTCCCTCCCTCCCTGTCTGTCTGTCTGTCTGTTTGTCTATCTATCTATCTCTGTCTGTCTGTCTGTCTGTCTGTCTAATAGACCCATCCCTCCGTCTATCCCTCCCTCCCTCCCTGTCTTTTTGTCTATCTATCTATCTATCTATCTATCTATCTATCTATCTATCTATCTATCTATCTATCTATCTATCTATCTATCTATCTATCTGTCTGTCTGTCTGTCTGTCTGTCTGTCTGTCTGTCTACCTATCTGTCTGTCTGACCCGGCCCAGCCCATGGTGGAGAGCATCTCATTTAAATTATATAAGTAGTCATATAAGATCCCGTTCCCGACTATCTGTCTGACTGTCTGTCTGTCTTGGGTAAATGTAGGAGGGAGGAGGAAGAGGGAGGTGGAGGAGGGAAGAGGAGGGAGGAGGAGGGAGGAGACAGGAGGAGTAGGGAGGAATAGGAGGGAGGAGGAGGGATTAGGAGGAGGAGGGAGGAGTAGGGTGGAGGAGGAGGCGAGGAGGAGGGAGGAGGAAGAGGGAGGAGGAGGGAGAAGGAGGGAGGAGGAGAACGCAGGAGGAGAAGGGAGCAGGAGGAGGAGGAGGGAGGAGGTGGGAGAGGGAGGAGGAGGAGGAGAGAGGAGGAGGAGAGAGTAGGAGGAGGGAGGAGGCGGAGGGAGAAGGAAGAGGGAGGAGGAAGAGGGAGAAGGAGGAGGGAGAAGGAGGAGAAGGAGGGGGAGGAGGAGGAGGGAAGAGGAGGAGGGGAGGAGGAGTAGGGAGGAGGAGGAATGTGAAGGGAGGAGGAGGGAGGAGGTAGAGGGAGGAGGAGGAGGAGGGAGGCGGAGAGAGGAGGAGGGAGGAGGAGGAAGAGGGAGGAGGAGGAATGTGAAGGGAGGAGGAGGGAGGAGGTAGAGGGAGGAGGAGGAGGAGGGAGGAGGAGGAGTGAGGAGGAGGAGAGAGGAGGAGGAGAGGGAGGAGGAGGAAGGAGGAGGGGAGGAGGGAGGAGGAGGAGGAGGAGGAAGAAGGAGGATGAGGGAGAAGGAGGGATGAGGAGGAGGAGGGAGGAGGCGGAAGAGGGAGGAGGAGGAAGGAGGAGGGGAGGAGGAGGTAGAGGGAGGAGGGGAAGAGGAAGAGGGTAGGAGGAGGAGGGGAGAGGAAGAGGGAGAAGGAAGAGGGAGAAGGAGGAGGGAGAGGGAGGAGAAGGAAGAGGGAGGAGGAAGAGGGAGAAGGAGGAGGGAGAAGGAGGAGAAGGAAGAGGGAGGAGGAAGAGGGAGAAGGAGGAGGGAGAAGGAGGAGAAGGAGGGGAGGAGGAGGAGGAGGGGAGGAGGAGGAGGGAGGAGGAGGAATGTGAAGGGAGGAGGAGGGAGGAGGTAGAGGGAAGAGGAGGAGGAGGGAGGCGGAGAGAGGAGGAGGGAGGAGGAGGAAGAGGGAGGAGGAGGGAGGAGGAGGAGGGAGGAGGAGGAGGGAGGAGGCGGAGAGGGAGGAGGAGGAAGGGGGAGGGGGAGGAGGGAGGAGGAGGGAGGAAGAAGGAGGAGGAGGGAGGAGGAGTGATGAGGAGGAGGGAGGAGGAGGGAGGAGGAGGGAGGAGGAGGAGGGAGGAGGAGGAAGAGGGAGGAGGAGGAATGTGAAGGGAGGAGGAGGGAGGAGGTAGAATGAGGAGGAGGAGGGAGGAGGAGGAGTGAGGAGGAGGAGAGGGAGGAGGACGAAGGAGGAGGGGAGGAGGGAGGAGGAGGAGGGAGGAAGAAGGAGGAGGAGGGAGAAGGAGGGTTGAGGAGGAGGAGGGAGGAGGAGGAATGTGAAGGGAGGAGGAGGTAGAGGGAGAAGGAGGAGGGAGGAGGAGAAGGGAGGAGGAGGGATGAGGAGGAGGGAGGAGGAGGAAGAGGGAGGAGGAGGAATGTGAAGGGAGGAGGAGGGAGGAGGTAGAGGGAGGAGAAGGAGGGAGGAGGAGGAGTGAGGAGGAGGAAGGAGGAGGGGGAGGAGGGAGGAGGAGGAGGAGGGAGAAGAAGGAAGGAGGAGGAGGAAGGAGGGAGAGGAAGGAGGGAGAATGAGGAGGGGAGGAAGGAAAGAGAGGTGGAAGGGGAGGAGGAGGGAGGAGGAAAGAGGTAGGGGGAGGAGGAGGTAGAGGGAGGAGGAGGAGGAAGGAAAGGGAGGAGGAAGAGGAGGAGAAGGGAGGAGGAGGGTGGAGGGAGGAGGAGGAGGGAGGAGGTAGGAGGAGGAAGAGGGAAGAGGGAGAAGAAGGGAGAAGGAGGAGGGAGGATGATGAGGGAGAAGGAGGCAGGAGGAGGAGGAGGGAGGCAGGAGGAGGAGGGATGAGGAGGGAGAGGGAGGAGGAGGGAAGATGAGGGAGGAGGGGGGAGGAGGCGGAGGGAGTAGGAGGGAGGAGGATGGAGGAGAAGGGGAGAGGAAGAGGGAGAAGGAAGAGGGAGAAGGAGGAGGTAGGAGGGAGAGGGATGAGAGGGAGGAGGAATAGGAGAAGGGTGGAGGGAGGAGGTAGAGGGAGGAGAAGAGAGGGGGAGAGAGTTCGCCATTCCGAATTCATACTCGTCTAGTTCTTCCCTTCTACACGACTGTAGATAACTTCCTTACACATAAAAAAGATGAATTGTTATTGATATTGCCGTGGAATGGAGGAATATCAGCAGCAGAGTTGATTAAAAAAAACAAAGACTGAGATCTACAGAGAGCCATGAACGCCTACGCCAGCCGGCACGGCACTTGATGATGATGATTGCCGTGTGACGATTCTGTGTAGTCACGTCATTTTCATCCCTTTCCCTAGCGTTTTGGTTCGGGGATTCTTTCATCATCATCATCATATATTTACGTACGTATTTTGGGAGGGGGAGGAGGGAGGAGGAGGAAGAAGAAAAAAAAACTATGACAGTTGACAGCTCTGGAATGAAAGGAAGGCGTATAGAAAATTTCATCTCAATCGGATGGGCCGTTCGCGAACAAATAAAGGACATACATATTTACATACATACATATATACATACACACATATTTACATCATAAACTTTGTTTTATAAATATAGATTTGCATGTAAGATGAGGATTGTGTAAATAGTTTAGAGATTAGCTGGATTAATTGAATTATTGGAAACAGTCAATCAGCAGGAAATTGATAATGTGCTGAATGAGCAGAGTGACTTAGAAACAGAATGAGAGTGTCAGTCAGAGTAATTGAATATCTAGTTGAAAAAATTTTTTTTTAACATAAAATACCCTTGAATATTACAATTAATAATTTCTGTCGTTTTTACATGTTTCTTTGTACATATAGTCCTATTTAGTAGATACTAAACCTAAACATTCATAAATTTCATAATTTTATTTGAACTGTATTCCATATTAATATGAAAATGGGAATCCCATGGGATGGGATGTGATGAGACAGGCATGAATCCATTGACATTTCTAACACAGCTCAGGTCGCAGTTTTTGTTCGAGCAATAAACGATAATTTTTAAGTCACTGAAGAACTTATAGGACTTGAATCGATGCATGCAACTACCAAAGGGACTGATCTGTTTGAACCTTTGAAGTTGTGTGTAGAGAAAAACAGCATAGAATGGACCAAATAGGACAGTGTATGCATCGGCCTTTACGGGTAAAATCGTCTGGATGTCTAGCATTATAGGAACAGTTTCTTGGCCGCACTATATTAAAATATCATTGTATCATTCAAAAAGAAGCTCTGTGTCGAAATATATTTAATCTGTAACATGTCATGGATGTTGTTCTAAGATGGGTGGACAAAATTCGAAGTAAGGCGTTGAACAGTTTCTATCAGACCTGAGCAAGAAATACGGTGAGCTACTGTTAGATTGTGATACCAGATGGTTATCTAAAGGGTATGTTCTGTCTCGTTTCTGGGCACTGAAAAATAGTGTATATATGTTTCTGTCTGAAATAAATGAATTGCCTACAGAGCGAGAATGTCTGCTGAACGATGACTGGCTTAATGCCCTGGCATTGTTTATGGACATCACGTCGCATTTACACTCTTTAAAATCGAGGATCCAGGGGGAAAAACACTTTTCACAAATTTGTGCGATGACATTTCTTCATTTAAAATTAGACAACGACTGTTTATCGGACAGCTGACTGAAATGACTTTAGAGGCGTTTCCAAATCTGAAGACGCATGTGGTGGAAAAGAAATGTGACTTGTTACAGAACAAAGTAAAAGTTGAAAGTCTTCTGAATATCTTTCAGTCGAGATTTCTAGAGTTCATAATAGAGGAGGATAATGTTGCTCTCTTTATAAAACCGTTCGTATTTCCCGATGCCAAGCTCTGTCAATTATAGCAAAACCTTTAGCACGAAGTAATTGATTTGAAATGCAATTCTGCACTGAGATGTAAATTTCCGGAGCTGCCTTTTTCAACTACAGCTGACCATATGATTTCATTCTGGCGACTATTGCCTGTCGAACAATTTTAACTCTTGCGTTCATTGGCCCAGAGATTCATTTGTTGTTTTGGTTCGACTTACAGATGCGAGCACTCATTTTCCGCAATTATCACCACCACCATCATCATCATCATCATCATCATCATCTTCATCTTCCACTTCTGCAGTCAAGCGTCATGGGGAGGAATAATTTGCGCTCCAGCGCCCGATGGGCGGTACTGAATAGTGTCATTCCATGTGGTTGTACAATGTCTTTGATGTCGTCAATCCATTTTCGTCTTGGACGTCCTCTTGGTCTCGTCGCAGATGATTTTTGATGTAAGGCCAGTGATGGTAGTTGGTGGTGTTGCATTCTAAGACATGGCCAAACCACTTGATCTTCTGTCTTTCAATAAATGTGGCACAAAGTGTTGATCCCACTGTCTTTCTGATAACAGCATTTTTTACTCGGTCTCCGATTGTTAAGCAGGCAGCTCTCCTCAGGCATCTCATCTCGCAGTTGTTGATATTGCTAAAGTGTGATTTGGATAAAGTCCAAGTCTGAGATTGGTAGCACAGGGTTGGTGTGAATATACTGTTTATTATCTGTCGTTTTGAGAACATGGGTATATGTGAATGTTTCAGTATGGTTGATAGTTAATATATAAGTGCACTAGCTTTTTGACATCTGATTTCGATGTATCTGTCCAATCTGCCATCTTCTGTGATCAAACTTCCAAGATATCTGAATTCTTTAATTGATTCAGAATAGTGGTATTTATTTGTATACACAGCGGACCAGGCTATCGGCTAATTTTGAATACTTCGTTTTTGGCTGTATTTATACTCATACTGTGTCTGCTGCATTTTGAACTCAGATTATTAATATGCTTGTGTAGTCTGCCCTCATCGTTGTAAAACAGACACTGAACGTCTGCAAATAGAAGTTCATTTATTTCTTGTGGATCAGTTGTTTCATCTGGAGTGAAGAGTTCTAAATTGTTTGAATATGATCTGTCAAGGCTTGATTCTTTGGATATTCTGTCAATGTAGATATTAAATAACAAAGGAGAGATCATACATCCTTGTCTCACCCAATTTTCCGCAATGACCGTTATAAAAGACAAAGCAATATTCCAGACTCACGGACAGTGCCCTAGTTGCGCTTATGACTTTGGGCACGACAGATTTGTGCCCAGACATTGATAAACTGGCATCTGAACTTACGTAAGTGGTTATAGAGAACAGTTACAATTGTAAATTAATTACATTAATAGCGATGTTCGAAACTGATTAAAAATGTATTGTTAAATGAACTTTTGACTTTAAACCAAAAACATGACCGCAGTGTAGTACTGACACTAACTGCCTTTAAAGTTTTAGAATTTTGTTGACGAAAGGTAAAAAACGTAAGAATGATATTGCACGACTTTTATAATTTTATAACGTTGTGGCCCGCTTAACTACCGGAAATATTAGATATGATCCTTTGCTTGAAATGCTTGGGAACCACAGCTCTAGAGTGTGCACGTTGCGCACCTGATCTTATTTATGCTTCGACTGGTTCTTCTAGAGTGAGCACGTTGCGCAACTGATCTTATTTATGCCTCAACCGCTTCCTCTAGAGTGAGCACGTTGCGCAACTGATCTTATTTATGTCTCAACTGCTTCCTCTAGAGTGAGCACGTTGCGCAACTGGTCTTATTTATGCCTCGACCGCTTCCTCTAGAGTGAGCACGTTGCACATCTGATTGTATTTATGCCTCGACCGCTTCCTCTAGAGTGAGCACGTTGCACAACTGATCTTATTTATGCCTCGACTGCTTCACGTTTCAACTACCAGAATCAAGACATCACCTTTGAACAGTATTTGACCATTAAACATCACTTGTGTCTGAGTCACCATGGGTTATCAAACCCTCAACTCAGCCTACACTTATAAGTGGTTGGGTCTGTTAACTAACACTATAAAATCCTGAAGTGACAAGGTTTCGCCTGCGAGAGGTCTACCCTGAATTCAAAAACAACAACCATAAGATCCCGAATTGACGAGACCGCACCTGTGGGATGTTATATGGGTTCAAATAACGGACGACGCCAGCACTTGTTGAAGTCCGTACCTGACGAGCAATCACTTGTGGGATGTAGGATTTAATATATGGGAATATTTGCTAAGTTTGTCTAAGGGATCCATAATGGGATGAATTTAGATTTTCACTCACTTCTTATTAGGCAAGATAATTAGGGAAATTTACCACAGATACAAGGGGAAAATAATTCACCCCTTAAGACAATGGTATCTATGTGTTGTTATCCCCTCCCAGGCTTGGCCATAGGCGTGGTATTCCCATGAGATGCCCATGGGAAAGATCCCATGGGATGGGATGGGATGGGACAGCACACATTTGTATTTCCCTTGGGGCAGCATGGGTTAGGTAGAGTAGCCATGTCATAGCAACTTGATCTACGTCAGAGCTACCCTTAATTGTGTTTATTATTTTCCCTTTAAAGGCCTTTTATCCTTATTTTTTCTTTATATATTTGTATCTATTCTTTATCTTGTGGTGGGAAACCCGATAAATAAATACACATAGCCTTTTATTATAAAAGAATACATTTTAGTAAGTTACAGGCAAAAAGAGAAGATATGGTTAAGTAAGTTGTTACTATGAAGAAAGAGAATGTGGACACCGATAAATGGGCCAATGATTAGATCGCTATTTCTAAGTCTGTTGTTCCAACTGCTATTTCATTCAGCAAGGATTTAACTCTTTCTTCTGAATCATCTGATATATGTAATGTAGCATGAATTGTAAAACAAAAGCCGAAAAGTTATTTTTACTTATTTTTTGATCCTCCACCAAATAAAGCAATTACGTTTGATGACCCCAGAAACAAATGCATTGGGATTAAGTCACTATGTTTCAAAGATTACGGCAACCAACTTCACAACAATGAAATTAATGGGAAAATGAACGTAGGTTTCTATTGCTAAAAGCAAGTGCGAAAATTGTTTTGGCCATATAAGTTGGTTAATTACGGGGGTATGTGAGCCGGTCGCTCAGAAAGAATTGGAAACTACTGAGCGTAATCTTGCCAATATATCAACAACAGTTGTAAAATTCTGGTGTTAACAGCGGTGTCCTGTAAATAGGATATGCAGGAGGAAAAAAAGGTGTCATCAGCAGCAACAGGGCGCTTATGTAGTGCAGCTGGAGTGTTGTTGAGTAAGTTACGAAAACGAATGTTACCAGCTCTCGTTATAAACTCTGTGTATATCAGATTTGTAAGTAAGATGAGGATTGTGTAAATGGTTTAGAGATTACCTGGATTAATTGAATTATTGGAAACAGTCTATCAGCAGGAAATTGATAATGTGCTGAATGAGCAGAGTGACTTAGAAACAGAATGAGAATGTCAGTCAGAATGACACTGAATTGACATATTTAGTTTAAACATTTAAAAAAAAAAATACTCTTGAATATTACAATTAATACTTTCTGTCGTTTTACATGTCTCTTTGTACATATAGTCGTTTTTAGTAGATACTAAACCTAAACGTTCATAAATTTCATAATTTTATTTGAACTGTATTCCATATTAATATTATAATGGGCATCCCATGGGATGGGATGCGATGGGACAGGCATATATTATAATGGAAAGGGATGGGAGGGGACTGAAAAGTATGTCCCATGGATAAGCCTGTGAATAACCACATTGTCAACACTCCAACACCAACAGTAAATCTGTGCTCAGAGACAGCGGAAAGACTGCAGATAATGAAATTCTCTGGGATACGTTTGGATCGAAGCCTTCCTTACACTGAGTACATAGACCCTGTGATAACAAGGGCCAAGCGGTGTTTGGCTGCTATGCGGGTGATGGCGGCGGCAACCTGAGCAGCGTCATATGTGTCTTCTCTACGAGGGTCTGGTCCTTTCTGTTTTTGAGTATGCGATGGCGCTCCTGAAGCTCGGCAATAAGCAGATGGAAAGGATGGAACAAATATATAACAAATTTATGCGTATTATAGTTGGATATGCAAGAGATACATCATACAGGGCGATGCACTACCTTCTTGTATGTCCAACCATGGGAGACAAAGTATAAATTTGCAGAGCACGTGTTACCCTAGAGTCAACGCAAAACACATCCACTGCCTAGTGAAATTAAGAAGTCATAAGGCCAGCAGGTTAAACAAGAGAAAAGTCGTGATTGGGTCATTTTTCAACAGATGTGTCACTTTAGGACTTGGAACCATGGGGTACAGAAAACACATTGTGGCGGGGAGTGGGTAAAGGTTCTAACGGAGTTATGTACGGTCATTTCAGATTGATTGATTGATTGATTGATTGAAAAACCGACATCACAGCATTCGGGACATTCCCATAAGCGCTCTGTCCCCATCCTCAGAAGCCAGCGAAGAGTTCCAACCCCAATAGTACCAGTAGCAATATGATTATATGTCCGTCTCGCCTTTCTTCTAAGCGTCGAGCATCGGCCAGATCCCTCGTCACTCCGCGCTGTCGTATTCTTGCCAGACCATGGTGATCCATTTGCTCCTTCGTGGTGTACGCGTGCTCCCACAAGGCCGCAACCACGTCTGCCTTATCATGCATCAATACTCCACCAAGCTTTGCACAGCCAGCCAATCAGTCTGCCTGTTCTTTCCACAGCACGCCAGCATTCCCCGGAGAAAAGATCCAGACGATGCTTGCCACCCGTGACTTCCGAAGCGAAGCACGCCACTCGACACGAAGCTTGCCTGTCCTCACCCTACTCAGCATGCATTCTGAGTCAGTTACAATCACTATGTGTGTGTATCGTATTCTCCATCTAGCGGAAAGCTGCACTGACTGCCTCCACCTCCATTCTTAAGCTAGATGTTGTGGTGTCATATGCCAAACTCTCCTGCACCAAACGTCGACCATTAGCCTTTGCCAAGAAACCCCAAGCACTTCTACTACTTTGCAACACCGAACCATCTGTGCAGATAATCACATCACACGGGCGAGCATTATCCTGAATTAGTTGCTGGATTTCCACTTCTGTCTCCCCTGCTGGCCACTCCCTGCACTCCCGGTTCAATGTGATTATAACTCTGCACAAGTCTGACTGCTCCACTGGCACTCTGACCCACTCCTCTCCTCGCCTAATGTTCTCCATGGGGCACACCTGTCTGATCTTATCCTCCGCCTGAGCCATCCATGATTTCCCTCTTATTAGACGCTAGCCCTTAACTGCGAGTAGTATATAGGTACAAAAGCTGCCCGTTATTTGCGGTGCACATCGATGCGAACCGCAAAGGGCGATAACTCTACGGGTTTACAAAAAAGTAGGCGTGGTCAGGGTAGGTGTGGTCAAGTGACTCATCAGAGTAGGTACTATAACAACATACAAAATAACAAACAAACGAGTCAAGTAAGGTATATAATAATTTTTTATTAAACCATATATAGACAAACAATACAATGCATATTAAATAAGTAGCAGTGTAGTCGATAAATTATCACTGTCAACCTGCCTTTTTATAATGAGATATGACAGCGAAGCGCGATGTTGCTGATATGTATACACAGCAGAGTCTTGTGTTGTAATCCTATATTGGTTCCCCCACCCGCCTCTTGGGTGTTGAGAACATTCAAGAATGTGTCCTTGTTTAGATGAGTCTTATGATTTTTGGTCAGACCTTTGGTACTGATTTTATCATTATCTCCGCCACAAATATACGTCTTTCTACACAATGAGACCATCCCCTCACCTTCGTACTCTAATTTTAAAAGCCCGAGGGTTCTCTTTTCATAGGCTTTGATATCCACACAGTACTGACAGCTTGTAGTTGTAGTTCAATGAACAGGACAGAATTCAGAGGGAAACCACTGATTGTAGACGCTGTCATATTTTTCTCGTAGGTGTGGTCTAACTACTTCAGAGAGTGAGTCGGCACTAAGTGCCAAATATAGAGAGTCAGTGTCCATTTCGGTGAGTTGATAGTCTTCTTTAGAGAAATATTTGTCGAGAAAGTCATAGTAGACAGCTAGCATGCGCAACTTGGCATACTGGTAGACAAAGAACCCAATCTGTACAGGTAGATCCCATACTGTTTTCTTCTTTAGGGTTTCTACTTCGAAGAGATCATCTGTAATACCAGTCATACTTTTGAATCTGAGATTATTGAGTAGTTTGGTAGTGTCTTTTCCCTGACAGTAAGAGACATCGATATGTTTGGTTTTATTGGTTAGTGTTTTCCCGTAAGTGGCGTATCCTAACAACTTCATAGTGTCGGCTGTAATAGCCTCAGCTGGATTTTTGTCCCCTTGGCGGCGGGCGTTAGACACTGTTTCCCCAAATTGTTTAAAACAACTAACCGGTCGATACTCTATTGTCTGGTAGATGTGGGTAACTACCAACCCATGGGCTAGATACCACTTTAAAAGAGGGGTGGCTAATAAAATCTTCTTCCCGAAATAACTACCAAAGTCTTTCGTGGGGTAGTCAGTAGTTTATTTTTTATGGCGTATTCTTTCATAAACTTACCAATGTCGTCTCTCGACATTTCCGTGTTCTTGAAAATAGGGGTCATTTCGGCAAAGGACTCTTGTAAATCAACCGGGGTCTCAATATCACACTCAACCAACCCGAAAAATGTATCGGATTGTGCACCCTCGATGATCTGTTTTTCCCTCAAAGAACCTCAAGGAAGCTCTGACGGTGGATACTTCTCTTTCAGTAAACACTTTAATGTTGTATTTGTAACTCAACGCAACCATATATCTGATTGACAGGTTTGCGTGTAGTATTCTGTTTTACTAAACTAATCAACATGGTAAAATGTACCACGTTTGGTCACGCCCACCGACATGGCACATGATACTTGAAGAATTACTTCCCTACACACACACACACACACACACACACACACACACACACACACACACATATAATTTATGTAACATTAATAACTAAGCTGGTAGTGTTTTGTTATGTGTTTTCGTTACAAACGCGCGGTATGATAGTGATAACACTAATATACCTGACTGACAAGCCTTATCAACAAAGACAGTTAAATTCATACAAGAGACAATATCGCAATTATAGACATATTTCAAGCGAACGAAAGAAAAGAAGAATCGACACGACACATGATAATGATATACCCAAACCGACCCCGCTTACCGCCATGAGACATAATGTATTCTGTTTGGGTCATTACAAAGTGTCTATATTTAACATCTTCTTAGTTGTGCGTAAGCGAAAGAGTTACAACAAAAAAGAAAGTACACAACGATATGGCATTTTCGTGCGAACGATTTTATTTTAAAAGATAAAAATATAATAAGAAAAAAAAAATTCTCACTTTGAGGGTTGAACCACTTTCCGCAGGGACCTGAGTCGGGTGCTTTATCAACTAGACTATTAATTTGGTGATGTTAACGGTGATCGTACAACCCAAGAGTATAACAGTAATCTTTTAACTGTGACTGATGTCGGCGTCGGAGATGGTAAACACGAAACAAAAGAATTATAACTATTGACAAAACATATTTCTAGAACAGACAGATTTATAAACATATACGGGTTAGACAAATATATAAATTACTCCCTCTATTATGTTTAAACACCAATAAAAATATTGTTTTCAGTTGTATAAGAAGACAGAATTTATGTTATGTAAACTGTGCTAAAGAAAATCAGATAAAAAGATCAAATGGGAAAATCAGATTTAGACAAAATGATTTAAATATCAGACAAATGAAACTTGTAATTTTTAATAATAACATGTTGTAATTATTTTAAAAGGTATTATATCATAATAAAGCATTCTTATATATTTTAAATATCTATTTATGTAGACAAAAGCGCAGCAGGTAGGCCTGGTATGACGCCTTAAAATGCGAAATAAAATAACTATATAGGTGAAAGGTTTTAAAACTTATAGTGAAATGAAAGATTATAATTTCGTTGGTATAAAACACCAATAATGATGGTGTTTTGCGAAATATAGCAAGAGATATTGATATTACAAACTCTGCATGTTGCACACTTTATGCTTATTCCGCTCTGCTAGCGACTTTGTCTGTGGTTTGTTGACTAGAAGTTTTCTCGGATGTCGCGCACGTTAACAAAATAGCGGAACGTTACGGTGCTCATTCACTAGCCCAGACGAACTGGGGTGAAACAAGTGTAAGTTT
Source organism: Cepaea nemoralis (assembly GCA_014155875.1). Taxonomy (NCBI): domain Eukaryota; kingdom Metazoa; phylum Mollusca; class Gastropoda; order Stylommatophora; family Helicidae; genus Cepaea; species Cepaea nemoralis. The sequence continues at coordinate 301,462 of JACEFZ010026184.1, read as the reverse complement.
CGTTATGTGTCAGTGTTATTCCTTGTCATTATTATATTATTTATGTATTTGGTTGTTATTTGCATTATCATTGTAATCACTATTAATATATATGGCTTTGTAAACGCGTATACTGTCACATCCCCCTTTCCCAACCTTTTGATACTGTGATTGTTGTCTTTGCTGCCACCCTCACCGTTTGGTTCTAAACAGTTTTTGCACCGCCATGTTTATCATTACCGAGAGGTGGTGATGGTACTTGGTAGTAGTTTTGGAGCTGACAGGAGAGCGGGGCGGCAGGGGAAATAATAACAGCCCGCTACCATCACGCTGTTGATTTAAAATATTTCCTTACAACAATGTCAATGGAGGAACGTTTAAATGTATAAAATATTTGTAATTTTTGCGCATATGTCACCTACACGCCCACATGCAACGCTCTGTAAAAACACAAATAATACACTTTGCAACGATTTTAACACTCAATAAAAGTTTTTAAAAAAAATAAAAAAATAAAATAATAATAATAAAAACAAAAGTTATATGTAACCACTTACACGATAATCAGATTTAATTTTGATTTCATCAGATTAAATCTAAATTTCACCATATTCTGAGTGTAAACGGAAACAATGGTTATATTAAAGAACACAGTCTTTTTTTCTTTTCACTCTGTACAATACCAAAATCCGCACATTCTACCTCTCTTTTTTTTTCTATCTCGTGCCCGACACAAACACCACGCATAGCTTTTTTTTTTTTTTTTTTAAGTATTAAATTTACCTTTTTACAAAGGAATACGTCAGCAACACGTGATGCATTCATCATCAAATGGTGTAGGCATTCATGGCGCTGTCGGTCTTTAGTGTTCTGATATCAACTCTGCTGACATACCACTGTTGCAATCCGTCCACTCAAAATTTCTAATCTCTGTCTTTTACCCCCTTTCTTCGTTCTGGCGACTACATAAAAGCATGAGTGGTGTAGTCAAGAATAAGAGCATTTCTGACTTCCAAGGTGCTGACCTCATCTGGCAGAGGACTGACGAGGACAAGGGCAAAGCCCTCTTTGAACGCTACCTCGAGCAAAGCAACCAGACAGACACGGGAGGCCGAAATCTGGCCAAGGAGGTCACCTCAGACAGATGCAAGGCCCAGAACACTTCGGATGAAGACATAGTGACAGTGAAAGAAATCAAGGCTGTGCTTCGACGATCAAAAAACAGTGCTCCAGGTGTCACAAAATGAAACCGTGTGTTTATCCGGTTGATTATTACAGAGGATTTTCGGATTAAGCGGACGATCGACCAGCGACATCTATTTGTACTAACAGAGTAAACACAGTTGTACAGGTTACATCGTGTCAGCCCATAAACACATTTGGTGGTGAGTGAGTAGGAATGGATACACAGAGTTGGCAGTTCATTAACAAGTAGAATCACATATATTGTCACCACAGAACAGAAGATTGACCAGTTTGTCAACATTTGAATGCAGATGGAAGCCGTGAGACCACAGGGGCAGATGTAAAACGGAAGTACCTAGTACGGAAAACAGTGCATCTGTCAATTCTTGGTTTCCGGAACATCAAGATGATTGGCAGCTTGGTATCGAAACTCTTTGTTGGGAGTTTACAGAAACTAGCTGGCTTGTTTTGAGAATCTAGGCAATTACTGACAACTTTGACAGGATTTAAGCCAGGAAAATAGTTCTTGACAGGGGATGATTTGCCACTGTGCCACCTGTGTGGGGGAGTAAAGGATAACGTCACGTGGACAACTTTGGTAGTTTGCCATATAAACTCGAGTTGAGATCAACTAGGGTGGACTTGAATAATGCTCTAGACAGAGTGCAGGGCACTGCAGTGCTTAGTGGAAATAATATCTACCGTGTGTTAATTAGTGACTTAATTTTACACGTGCCTATATGGCAGATGTAGATATGATTTATAGGACTGCAGTAGTGCCATTTAAGGTATAACTTATTATATTATATTCGTTATAATTACTATAGACTGTGGCCTTGTTAAACTATAGTGTGATGATTAGCACTGTTAGTGGAAACTAGCTAAAATAGACTAGTGAAGTGTTGATAAGCTTTACTAGTTGAGAATTGGGTAATGAGAGGGAATTGGGATCTACCCGTAGGTGTCCCTGGTGGGCGGGGTTCCGCATTCTGTTTGCTGATATTTTTTCTTTGTCATAGCCTGATTCGACTCTAGGTGGGTAGCTAATCTGCTCTGTGACTAAGTCTAGTTAGCTAAAGATCATTAAGCAAGGTGATAGGCTTACACTCAGCCGAAGGGATCAGTGACTAGTACTATCACCAGATGTGTTGTTTCTATCCTAGGTTCCCTACCAGATCCAAGGAAACTCTACAAGTTTTGGGAAAGAATTAAAAAACCCATTCTGAAGAACACCAGTTCAACAATCAATAAAGTTGCATACAGAAACGTAACTTAAGCTAGGAGGAAGTTGATTCACCAAAGATAGTGATGATTACTGATGCACCACCAGCATCAGACAGTAGTAACTAAATGAGAACAGTCTAATAGTTACCTAGTGTTATATAATCTCGTGTAATAGAACACAAGACATTATACGTGAGGCTAGATAGACACGAGTGAGGATCAATCACAGTAACAATTAACATTAGTAATTAGCACTTATGGACTGAATGGTTCGATGTGCAACGAGGATGATCTGTCGACTAACTAACTAACTAACTAACTGCGTACACACTACAAAAGACTTGTGCAGTTTGTTAAGGAACGTTAGGAACGGACATTGTGTAGAGTGCAACCGGTCCATGATTCTGTTAATACCACCGGTGTCTATTTCGGATGTTCATGAAATTGGATTACCAGAGGTCTACAGAGGCAAAGCATTATCCGGCAAGATGGTTCCGGCAACGGGTGAGACGTACTTGTTCTGACGTAACGTGCTGTGGTCTATCTTTGCTGTGATCAGCTGACTGAGTTGATGTCTGAGAGACAGAGTCTACACACTTTATAGAACACGTCACACATTTTCTTCGCATACCCGTCTCATACACGTTACACTTTTATTTTAATAAATTACTCTTTATTAATTTCTAGAAGCAAGAGTTGTTGAGTATGTTGCGTTGGGGAAGTATGAGAAGGGGGCATAGTACGACAGTGTGAGAGTGATAGGAAAAGGTGTCCATAGGCTGATGGAGTGTGTTGGACGGAAGCTGGTGGATTCTCCAGAATATTGAGGGGGAAAAAAATAATATTATAATGTGGGTGTCGGATCTCCTCACTCCAGGGACGACACTTTAAAGGAGGACACGACATTATTGGGGGCTCGTAAACGTGATATTTGGACAGTGGGATCTCTCGTAAACGGGATCTTTGGACAGCGGGATCTATCGTAAACGTGATCTTTGGACAGCGGGATCTCTCGTAAACGGGATCTTTGGACAGCGGGATCTCCCGTAAACGGAATCCTTGGACAGCGAGATCTCCTGCAAGCAGGAACGTTTGACAGTGGGATCTTCTGACAACGGGGTCTTTTGACACGGGATCCTTAGTTATAGGAGGGAGATATCATTTTGGAGAATCCAGCTAGAGTGAATGTGGATAGGGGTTAGGACTAATATCTTACCTGTTCACACTTCACACGTCTGCATAGGTCTGTGGTCCTGATTCTACTCTTGTCACTGAGTGAATGTACTGTGTGTGGTAATATCTAGATTTATAGTACTTGTTCATATATCTGTATAGTAATTTGCAGTTATATTGTACTAGACCTGCTAGCTTACCTCTCTGTATAATGGCCACCCCTAAACTTAGCACAGCAGAATTAAAGGCAAGGGGGGAAGAAATGGGATTGGCTGGGTCTGCTCTAACGGATTACATACAAGAAGTGGAGAGAGAGTATCGTCAAGCAGAACGGGAAGATCGAAAGGCCGAGCTGGAATTGAGAAGGATGGAGTTGGAACAAGCAGCTAAGAAATTGGAAGCTGAGCAAGCAGCTAGGAAATTGGAAGCTGAGCAAGCAGCTAGGAAATTTGAAGCTGAACAAGCAGCTAGGAAATTAGAAGCTGAACAGGAAGCACAGAAAAGGGAGCACGAGTACCGGATGAGGGAACTCGAGTTGAAGAGTCAATCTAATGGAGAAACTGAGGGAGCAGTTGGAGGTTCCTCCATCCCAGGATCAACACCAGTAGGTGGACATGGGTACCATGCTATGAAGTTTCCTTTAGCGGTCTACGAGGAGGACAAAGAGAAGATTGACCAATACCTTCAACGCTTCGAGGCTATGTCAGTTGCTATGGGTCTGGAGCGTAACAAATGGAATCTTAAGCTATCCCAGGGATTACGCGGGACGGGATACGAGGTTTATACTCGCCTGCCACCAGGACATGAGAACAATTATGATGAGTTAAAGACGGCTCTGCTGAAACGATTCGAGGTTACGTCACATACCTACCGGAAAAAATTTCGAGCAGCGAAACGAGAACCGGGAGAGTTGTTTGCCGCCTACAGTTTGCGTCTTAAATCTTATCTCCATAAGTGGATGGATTTGGCTGGGTTCGCACATGACTATGAGAGTCTGGAAGAGCTCATGGTGGTCGACCAGCTGAAGAAGCAAATGTCTAAACCTCTCAGGACGTTCCTGGGAGAACAAGGAGCGGAACGTATTGACCTCGTGAATAAATTAGCAGAACGGTTCGTCGAGGTACATGGGGAGGCAGGGGAAAACCTTTCAACCAACACCAAGAGTCAAGAGAAACATGACAAGAAGAAAGCCAAAAACTCAGGAACAAAAAAGTGGGAACCTTATGGGCAAAAATCAGAGGATAGGTCAGAGAAGAAGAAGGAGGGAAGCAAGAGCACTTCAAGCTCTACACCTAAACGACCGTGGTCGGAGAAGTGGTGTTCAATTTGTAAGTCACCCTCTCACAATACGAGGGACTGCAAATCGAAGGCTAAGAACCCTCACTTTGCAGCATGTCAAGTGACTTCCAAGGAGGTTGTCACGGAAAATGCCAAGGTCAACAAGGAAGCTCGCCACCAGGAGAGCTCACTCAAGTCCGACAATAGAAAATCTAGGACAGGGAAATGGTGCAACCAATGCAAGTCAAACACGCACAATGCTATTGACTGCAGGGGAAAGTCAGGAGACACTCAATTCGTCGTGTGCTCAGGGAAACCTAAGGTGGAGCCCACCGAACAGGTCGAGGCCGAGGAAGAGACTCCAGACCAGGAAAAACCACCTGTAGTGGAATTGGTAGAGGTTAACGGTCGTCAAGTGGAGTGTTTATACGACACAGGACTGGACGGGGAGGCCGTGATTTCTGCGGATCTGGTACATCCAGAACAATTCACAGGTGAAACCTTGGATATACAGCCTGCACAGAAGAGTGCTGTAACCATGAAGTTGCCCATTGCTAATGTGGAGATTCGGTCAAGGTACGTCACCGGCACCATCAAGGCCGCTGTATTGACCGATCCCATTTTTCCAGTCATCCTAGGTTGCCGGTATGTCTTTCTGGGAATGCCCAGGGAGCCAATCCATATGGGAGCAATGCAGACTCGCTCTCAGACGAAAACGGAAGAGGCAGACGCAATTGTGACTAACCCAATGCCGGGGGAGCTACGAACTGCCCAGAGTGAGGATGATACTTTACGTCCTTGCTACAAAAAGCTGCAGAAAAGTGCTGATCCACCAGGACGGGGGCAGTACTACATGAAGAATAGGATACTCTACAGGAGAGCAGGAAGGGGAGACAACCTATACGGTCAGTTGGTCGTCCCGAAAGCTCATCGGTCCCAGATTCTTCATATGGGGCATACCATCTCCTTTAGTGGACACATGGGTATTGCCGCCACCATGCAGCGGATTTCCTGCCACTACTATTGGCCGGGAATGACAGATGATGTGCGTCGGTATGTGAAGTCATGCCCTGAGTGCCAGAGGGTGGCACCGAAACACTGGACAGCACCGGTGATGTTGGGTGAGATGCCCATCATGAACTCTCCTTTCGAGAGGGTAGCCATCGATATCGTGGGTCCACTTCCCAGGACTAGGAAGAGGAACATGTATATACTCACAATGGTGGATTGCTGTACAATGTTTGGTGAAGCTATACCGTTGACCACGATTGACTCGAAAAGAGTGGCGGACGCACTGATGGAGGCCTTTACCAGATTAGGCTTTCCGGATCAAATTCTGACGGACAATGGATCTCAGTTTTGTGGAAAACTCATGGAGGAGGTATTTAGGGTGTTTCACTCTAACCACATACATACCAGCCCTTACCACCCTCAAGCCAATGGACAAGTAGAGCGTTTCAACGGCACGTTGATGACAATGCTCAGGAAACTAGCGCAGGAAAAACCTGATAGGTGGGATGAATATATCCCAGCAGCACTCTTTGCCTATCGGGAAGTTCCTCATGGCTCAACAGGACTACCACCCGCTACGTTGCTGTTTGGTCGTCCAATCAAAGGACCGTTGGAAGCCATGTTGAGGAGTTGGACTGAAGAGGGGACGTCAGAAGAAGTGATCTCATCCTATCAATACGTGGAGGAACTGAAAGAAAAACTCCACTAAGGGATGGACTCTGGCAAATCAAAACTTGAAAAAGGCCAGGAAAAGACATGCGGCTTACTACAACCGTAGGTCTAAAGAAAGATCTCTAGAGGTAGGAGATAAAGTCTTGTTGTTACTCCCAACGGGAAACAACAAACTGGAGATAGGTTGGCAAGGACCATTTCCCGTGGAAAGGGTGATATCCAGAACCAACTATCAAATCCGGATCCGGGGAAAGTCGAAGATTTTCCATATCAATCTCTTGCGGAAATACGAAGAGAGACCCGGAGACAAGGCAGCTCACCTCATGGCAATGGCAGTTGCAGTGGAGACAGAAGTGGGAACCAGCGAGGGCAGGGAATATCCCTTAGTACAACAGGAAACTTATAGGGATGTACAAGTGAACCCTGATCTGACCTCCCAGGAGAGGGAAAAGATAACCCAGGTTCTCAAGTCTCATAAGGAGATACTGACTGATAAACCAGGACGAACGAGGTTGGTGGAGTTTGAGATGACATTGACCACACAGGAGCCGGTTCGTCAGAAGGTTTACCCAGTGCCATTCTCTAAAGAAAAGGCCCTGGAGGAGGAAATACAAAAACTGCTGGAGGATGACGTGATTGCACCATCCACATCCCCATACAATGCGGGGGTAGTTTTGTTACGCAAACCAAGTGGAGAACACAGGTTGTGTATAGATTACCGACTTCTGAACAGTCATACACAGTTTCAGGTGGAACCTTTGCCGAATCCAACTCAGCTATTCGCTAGGCTCCATAAGGCTCGGTACTTTTCAAAGGTGGATCTGAGTCGGGGGTACTATCAGATACCAGTCAAACCGGAGATTCGACCACTGTTAGCTTTCAGTACACCCAGTGGACACTACGAATTCAAGGTCATGCCCTTTGGACTCAGCAATGCACCTAGTGTGTTTACACGCATGATGAGGACTTTACTAGATCCGTTACAGGATCCGTCCATCATCTCATTCATGGATGATATTCTGATTTCCAGTGACAGCTTGGATGACCACTTACAATCCTTGGAGAGAGTGTTTAATAGACTCAAGGAAGCAGGGCTTACTGCTCGTCCAACCAAGTGCATGATTGGTTACCAGACTCTGGAATTTCTAGGTCACACCATCACTCCAGGACACATTGTTCCAGAAGAGAAGAACCTGGAGAAAATCAGAAATGCACCAAGGCCAAAAACGAAGAAGGATGTGCGATCTTTTCTCTCGTTGTGTGGGTTCTACCACAAATTTATCCCACATTTCACTGAACTGGGAGCTCCGTTGACGGAAACCTTGAAAAAGGGATTACCGGATCAAATCATTTGGACACCAGAATGTGAGAATGCCTATAGTCAGTTAAAGGAGGCCTTGGTCAGCAAACCTGTATTACAGCTCCCTGACCTTTCCAAACCATTTGTGTTGAGAACGGATGCAAGTGCGATTGGAATTGGAGCCGCTTTGTTACAGGAAGGAAAAGACGATGCTTCGGTTTTGAAACCTGTGGCATACGCAAGTAAGAAACTTCTACAGGCGGAGAGGAATTATTCAACCGTCGAGAGAGAATGCTTGTCCCTCGTATGGGCAGTGCAAAAATTTCAGCCATATTTGTATGGAGTTAAGTTTCGGGTCCAGTCAGATCATCAGCCCCTGATGTTCCTGGCTACTTCTCAGAAGCTCAACGCACGTTTGATGCGGTGGTCGTTGTTACTTCAACCGTATAATTTCACAGTAGAGTACATTCCTGGGAAGGAAAATGTTGGAGCGGATTTCTTGTCAAGACACCCAGCTCCTGAAGAAGAAGAATGAATCATCTGGATTAAACTCACGGTGGAGAAGAGTGAGATGGACTACTCTCTTAGGAGGGGGCCTATGTCACAAAATGAAACCGTGTGTTTATCCGGTTGATTATTACAGAGGATTTTCGGATTAAGCGGACGATCGACCAGCGACATCTATTTGTACTAACAGAGTAAACACAGTTGTACAGGTTACATCGTGTCAGCCCATAAACACATTTGGTGGTGAGTGAGTAGGAATGGATACACAGAGTTGGCAGTTCATTAACAAGTAGAATCACATATATTGTCACCACAGAACAGAAGATTGACCAGTTTGTCAACATTTGAATGCAGATGGAAGCCGTGAGATCACAGGGGCAGATGTAAAACGGAAGTACCTAGTACGGAAAACAGTGCATCTGTCAATTCTTGGTTTCCGGAACATCAAGATGATTGGCAGCTTGGTATCGAAACTCTTTGTTGGGAGTTTACAGAAACTAGCTGGCTTGTTTTGAGAATCTAGGCAATTACTGACAACTTTGACAGGATTTAAGCCAGGAAAATAGTTCTTGACAGGGGATGATTTGCCACTGTGCCACCTGTGTGGGGGAGTAAAGGATAACGTCACGTGGACAACTTTGGTAGTTTGCCATATAAACTCGAGTTGAGATCAACTAGGGTGGACTTGAATAATGCTCTAGACAGAGTGCAGGGCACTGCAGTGCTTAGTGGAAATAATATCTACCGTGTGTTAATTAGTGACTTAATTTTACACGTGCCTATATGGCAGATGTAGATATGATTTATAGGACTGCAGTAGTGCCATTTAAGGTATAACTTATTATATTATATTCGTTATAATTACTATAGACTGTGGCCTTGTTAAACTATAGTGTGATGATTAGCACTGTTAGTGGAAACTAGCTAAAATAGACTAGTGAAGTGTTGATAAGCTTTACTAGTTGAGAATTGGGTAATGAGAGGGAATTGGGATCTACCCGTAGGTGTCCCTGGTGGGCGGGGTTCCGCATTCTGTTTGCTGATATTTTTTCTTTGTCATAGCCTGATTCGACTCTAGGTGGGTAGCTAATCTGCTCTGTGACTAAGTCTAGTTAGCTAAAGATCATTAAGCAAGGTGATAGGCTTACACTCAGCCGAAGGGATCAGTGACTAGTACTATCACCAGATGTGTTGTTTCTATCCTAGGTTCCCTACCAGATCCAAGGAAACTCTACAAGTTTTGGGAAAGAATTAAAAAACCCATTCTGAAGAACACCAGTTCAACAATCAATAAAGTTGCATACAGAAACGTAACTTAAGCTAGGAGGAAGTTGATTCACCAAAGATAGTGATGATTACTGATGCACCACCAGCATCAGACAGTAGTAACTAAATGAGAACAGTCTAATAGTTACCTAGTGTTATATAATCTCGTGTAATAGAACACAAGACATTATACGTGAGGCTAGATAGACACGAGTGAGGATCAATCACAGTAACAATTAACATTAGTAATTAGCACTTATGGACTGAATGGTTCGATGTGCAACGAGGATGATCTGTCGACTAACTAACTAACTAACTAACTGCGTACACACTACAAAAGACTTGTGCAGTTTGTTAAGGAACGTTAGGAACGGACATTTTGTAGAGTGCAACCGGTCCATGATTCTGTTAATACCACCGGTGTCTATTTCGGATGTTCATGAAATTGGATTACCAGAGGTCTACAGAGGCAAAGCATTATCCGGCAAGATGGTTCCGGCAACGGGTGAGACGTACTTGTTCTGACGTAACGTGCTGTGGTCTATCTTTGCTGTGATCAGCTGACTGAGTTGATGTCTGAGAGACAGAGTCTACACACTTTATAGAACACGTCACACATTTTCTTCGCATACCCGTCTCATACACGTTACACTTTTATTTTAATAAATTACTCTTTATTAATTTCTAGAAGCAAGAGTTGTTGAGTATGTTGCGTTGGGGAAGTATGAGAAGGGGGCATAGTACGACAGTGTGAGAGTGATAGGAAAAGGTGTCCATAGGCTGATGGAGTGTGTTGGACGGAAGCTGGTGGATTCTCCAGAATATTGAGGGGGAAAAAAATAATATTATAATGTGGGTGTCGGATCTCCTCACTCCAGGGACGACACTTTAAAGGAGGACACGACACCAGGTCCTGATGGCATAAGATACGACGACATAAATAGGTGTACCGACAATGAGCTAGAGAAACTAGCCGACATGTACAACAACAGTATAGTGAGTGCTAGCATCAAGGAGGAATGGATACACAGCTATCTGATTCCCTTGCCGAAGCCTGACAAAGACCACAAAAAAATTCAGGGATATCGAATTATAACCATGCAGAATACAATAGGCAAGCTGCTGGAGAAGGTAATTGCCAGGAAAATATCAAGCCAACTAGAGAGGCAAGGTGTTTTCCCACCCACCCTGGGTGGGTACCGTCCAAAGAGAGAAACCTGGACCAATGCAGCAGTCTTTGCCCAGGATGTCTATGAAGGTTTCCACTCAGGCACTGAAACCGTTGCTGCAGCGATTGATCTTGAGGACGCATACAATAGAGTACCACTGGATCTTTTTAATGTTTCAGCTTCTCGAACTAAACGTAAGTCCATTCCTCCTTAGTTGGATCGCTGCAGTCCCTCTTCCAACGGAAAGTAGTTTTTAGATGTGGCAGTTGGACTTCGGAACCAACAACAATATATCCTGGCCTACCACAGGGATCACCATTATCTCCGGTACTGTTCAACTGCCTACACAGTGAGAATCACCAGTGAGCAGATCACTGGACCTGGCAGGACATTGTCATATGCCGATGATGTTTTAGTGTATCGTCAGGGGAAGGATAGAGAGGAGGTTGCTGTGGAACTACAAACCGAACTCAATCGCATAAGTACTTGGTGTGATGAAGCTGGGGCAATGGTCAACCCAACAAAGGCAACAGTGACTTGGTTCTCGTTGAATAATCATATTGTCAACACTCCAACACCAACTGTAATGCTGTGTTCAGAGACGGTGGAAAGAACGCAGGCAATGAATTACCTGGGGATACGGTTTGATCGAAGCCTTGCTTATAATGTGCACATAGACCAGGTGATAACAAAGGCCAAGCGGGGTTTGGCAGCGATGCGGGTGATGGCGGCAGCAAACTGTGAGCAGCGCCATCTATGTCTTCTGTACGAGGGGTTGGTCATGTCTGTTTTGGAGTATGCAATGGCAATCCTGACTCTCAGCCATAAGAGATATCAGATAGAAAGGATGGAAAGGATACAGAATGAAGCTATGCGCATTATTCTTGGGTGTACAAGAGATACAACATGCAGGGCGATGCGCTACCTTCTTGATTTTCCAACCATTGAAGAGAGAATACAAGGTTGCAGGGCACGCGCCTACCTCAGAATTAACGCAAACACACAACATCCACTGCATAGTGAAATTAGGAAGGTGAAGGGCAGCAGGTTAAAAAGAGGACGGTCGTGGATGGGTCAAGCCGAAGACATTCTTCAACAGGTGTGTTCACTTGAGGACTTAGAACCTGGCGAGGAGTGGGTGCAAGTGCCAACAGACTTCTGCACATCCTTTTCAGTTTGCATCCAACTAGATAGAAAATGCAGACAAGAAAATCCGGCTGCTGTTGAGGCTGAAGTACAAGCGTTGATTTTCGAGAATTCGCTAGACGGTGACGCGGTCATCTACACAGATGGGTCGGTCGTCCGACATGTGAGAAGCTCATGGGCCTTTACAGCTCGGGCCGGAGGGAGAATTGTGAAGGAGGACTCTGGTGCTTTCACTGAAACCACAAGTAGCCTGACCATGGAAGTCATGGCAGTAAGTAAAGCAATAACATGGCTCGAGACACAGAAATTCACTAGGGCTTGTTTCCTTAGCGACTCAATGAACATGATCAAGAGGATAGAGGAGGGGTCGATCCGAAGAGAATGGTTGCTGCCTCTGGAGCGGTCTCGACTGGCAAAGATTAGTTTCATCTTCGTGCCAGGGCATGCGGGAGTACAAGGAAATGAGCGGACTGACAAGCTCGCAGGTGAGGCTACTGTGGAGGGCGGAAGCGCCATGGACCAGGCCGACATTCTGAATGCTCTACGAGAAGTAAGACTTTTGCGAGAACCAAGTGATGACTGTGAATCTACAACAATGGCCAGACTGCGAGAGCAGCAAATTAAAAGAGGGGTGGCCAAACAAGAACACTACGCAGGAAGCCAAAGAAGATTTATAAACCAACACAGAACTGGCGTCGTTAGCCGCTACACGTTGCGGGATTTGCTGAGGAGGGGATCCGAGCACTTATGGATTGAATGGTTCGATGTGCAATGAGGACGATCTGTCGACTAACTAACTAACTAACCCCCTTTCTTCCCCTCGATCTTTCCAGTTGTCGCGCTGTTCTTGCGTCTCTTAAATGGCCGAAGAAAGCTTTTTGTCTCTTTCTTTTCTAGTTTCATGTAGTTTTTAGTTACTCTAGCAGGAAATTCGCCTTACAAACCACATCTCTGCTTCTAGTTCCTTCTTAATTTGGTTCATTTACAAGATTTGCTGTCATACCCCTAAACTGGTTCTATATAGCACTCTCTTACATTCATTGTATAAGATACTTTTCATTTTCTGAAAGCGCGGTTTTTGGTTGTCCTATTCTGCTCATTAATCTCTGTTGTACACCTTCCATCTGATAACTACCACTAGGTAATTTATCCACTTGGTTCAGAATTCACCGTTCTATGTCACATTTTGGTGTCACCACTGCCGGCATCCCTGGCGAAGAGGTTACACGAAATTTCTCCGTAATCTCGTATACTCTCGTAAGTAACGTGACGACTGTGAGAGGCAGTACTAGTTCGAATCTCTTCGGTAACTTACGGGAGTATGTGAACCGGCCGCTCAGAAAGCACCGGCCAACTACTGAGCGTAATCTTCCTAAGAAATCAACAATCATGTGAAAGATGATGATGTTGACAGCGATGTCCTGTAAAGGATATGCGAAACATTTATTTATTTATTTACTTTCTTTGATATCACTACTGTTACTATTTTCTATTCACGGAGTCATTTCCACTCCATATTACTACAATGTCCAACAATGGTTGTAGATATGTTGCATTATCTACCACCAATACTGTGTCGTTATATTGTTTATAGCTTCCGATTAGTATTCGTGGCTTCTTTCTGGTTTCTCTTATGATAACTTCGCTATATACGAAGAAGAGATCAGGTGACAATTCTGTCACAAGTTCTGTCTTATTTTATCTGTTTTTACTTGCTCTCTTTATTTCCCCTTTTAATTGCTTTTACAGTATTTGTTTTCGTTACCTCCATTTCGAAGGTACAGAATGTAAAATAACGCAAAAGTCAGCTACACGCCCTCAATCACCGTTCTGTAAAAACACGAACAATGCAAACACAATGCTTTTAACACACAATTTTAAAAAAAGTTTAAAAAACATAACACTAAAACAGGTGTGAATGTTTTAAGAGTCTCATGTGTAAGGTTTTCAATACTGTAAGGCATGTCAACAAATTAGATTTTTGTAGATCTACAAACGGCTGGGGGGAAAATCATATATTGGAAACAAGCTACCATATGGATTGATAATGAAATAGGCCACTATCAGCCTATTAAGAGAGGTGTGAAACAGTGATGTGTAATGTTTTTTTTTTCCTATACATCAGAAATGTAGAAGATGTGAAAAGACTCATCATTGCAGGACGATACATCAATAACAATTGATATGCGAACAAATCAGTCTTGATTGCAGACAATGAACAGGACCTGCAAAATTTACTAGATGCGGTTGTCGCACACAGTGAACAACTAGGATTAGAATTAAAAAGACACAGGTTATTGTCATCACTAGGAAATAGGAAACACCACAAGTAAATTTGGGTATTCTTAAACAAGTGAATCGGTACATTTATCTCCGAACAATTATAATATCTGTTGAGAAGTGGTTTGAAGAGATTACAAGAAAATTCAGCACTGTGAATGTAGCCTTTAGCAAGGTGAAAAACACACTGACCAATAAAAAAGATATCAATTCAATTAGAAAAAGCGTGTTGAAGTGCTTCATAGTGTTACTTTTGTATCGAGGTGTAGCATTGTCAATGAACAGGCTGAAAAACATCTGATGGGTGTGGAAATGTGGAGAAAAATCCAAATACCATGGGCAGAAAATAACCAATGACCAGGCCCTACAAGAAAACAAAATGAAAATCGTAAATTGATTAGAGAAATTGGACATAGACTGTCAAAATGATTTTCGGCATTTTATGAGAAGAAATAAACTGGTGACAACTAGCAAGATGAAAAGGAAGAGTGGCAGACCGAGAAGTAAATACCTGGATGGTTTGGCCGAGTGGTATGGTCGAGACCAGAGCTGGTCCACGACTCTGGTGATGATGTAAAATGTAAAACATGACCGCCCACGCTTATCGACATGATGGGTGAATAGATGTGTAACTACTTACATGATAATCAGATCGATGTCATTATCAGAATAAATCTAAATTTAATTCACCATATTCTAAGCAGAAGGATTGAAAAGTAAGAAGGTAATGTTGTGATGGGAACACTTCCGCGCCGTGTGCATAATTTGTTTGGTGGTTCATTTATCTGTTTGCGTGAGAGCTTGTTAATGGTTTGTGTCAGTGTTTGCGCCTATGACTGAAAGTATGTCTGTATGTCTGTCTGTATATCCATATAGTTATGTGTTTATCTATCTGCCTGTATATCTATGTGTCTATCTATCTCCATAACTGTATGCATGCGTGTATCTAGTTATTTGTCGTTGGGTTTGTGTGCCTCTATGTGGGTATAGAGGTATCCATGACTCCGTGTCCGCATATATGTCTGTGTGTTGTTGTTGTTGTTGTTGTTGTTGTTGTTGGTGGTGGTGGTGGTGTGTGTGTGATCTGTTGCTTTGTAGATCTATAATGTTAGCACAACGATCAGACATCATGTAAACATGTCACAATTAGAGTGTGTGTATTACTTGTGTTGTGTTTGTGTGTGTTGTTGTTGTTGGTGGTGTGTATGTGTGTGTGTGTGTGTGTGTGTGTGTGTGATAATATTCTGAGAGATTGGCATAAATTTTACTTGTGTATGGTAGTTAGTCCAGTTTGTGGGGTAGGGGTATCCTCCTTTCTTCTGTTAGTCTACGGGGCACTCTTGGGTGGAGTACACGTATAGACGAATCAGTGCTACGTGAAGCCATCGAAGCAGGTGGATGAAGTGTAACAACAGCCGACATATTGTTGTTGGTTATGGTCTGTAATCTGCCCCATGACTGGAAAGAGTCATTATTGATACCTATCTTTAAGAAAGGAGACAAGTTCCAATGTGGAAATTATAGAGGAATATCACTACTGTCCACAAGCTATAAGATACTATCCGCAGTATTACTAAATAGACTAAAACCATATTCAGAAGACATATTAGGTGACTGCCAGGCGGGTTTTAGACAAAACAGATCAACAATAGATCAGATATTTATCTTATGACAAATAGCCGAGAAACATTGGGAATATAAAAGAGATCTCCATAACATTTTTGTGGATTTTAAAAAGGTTTATGATAGTGTCCATAGGAATAGTCTATGAAATGCTATGCAGGAATTTGGAATACCAAGGAAGTTAATCAACATGACCAGACTATGCATGGAAGATACGTATAATATAGTAACATATAAAGGCAGGAAATCAGACCCCTTCCAAATAACATCTGGCTTGAAACAGGGTGATGCACTATTGCCGCTACTCTTCAATTTGGCTCTAGAGAAAGTTGTAAGGAAGATAAAGGAGGAATGTGATATTGGAGGAACATCCAGGCTGCTTGGTTATGCAGATGATATAGATATTATAGGGCAAAGTGAACAAAAGACATTGGAAATATTGACTCACTTACAGGAAAAAGCCCAACAGATGGGGCTGGTTATCAACCAAGATAAGACAGAATATATGGTAATTTCAAGAGATGGAATGGCTAAAATCTCTGGCCACATACAAATAGATAATATGACCATTAAAAGAACGGAAACATACAAATACCTGGGTACAATCTTCAACTGCTCCAACATCATAAGGGAAGAAATACAAACTAGAATCAACTCTGGAAATAAGATATACTATGCACTGCAACATCTACTAAAATCAAAGGCGCTATCTCGTAACACCAAAATCACAATATACAAAACACTGATCAGACCAGTTGTGCTGTATGGCTCTGAAACCTGGAGTACAAGGAAAGGAGACGAAGCCTTGTTACAAACCTTTGAGAACAAAATTTTAAGACGCATCTTTGGACCCATTAGGGATACACAAAGTGGAGAGTGGAAAAGAAGAAGTAACAAAGACATTTATGATCTGTTTAAGTCCCCGCTAATCACTGGTATCATGAAGGCTAATAGGCTACAATGGCTGGGGCATATAGAAAGAATGGAAGATAATAGGGAAACAAAACTCGCTTACACTCAGGAAATAAATGACCGAAGACCCCGAGGTAGACCAAGAAGACGGTGGAGAGATAATACATGTACAGACCTACAAGCACTTGGAATCAACGACTGGCAAGAGAAGGTCCACCAGAGAGACGAATGGAGACGGATTGTATTTGCAGCAAAGAACCTCAATGGCTCGGAAAGCTGAAGAAGAAGAAGAAGAAGAAGAAGAAGAAGAAGAAGAAGAAGAAGAAGAAGAAGAAGAAGAAGAAGAAGAAGAAGAAGAAGAAGTAGAAGAAGAAGAAGAAGAAGAAGAAGAAGAAGAAGAAGAAGAAGAAGAAGATCATTATCAGAATGATAAAACAATGGTTATATTAAAGAAAGAACAAAGCCTTTTTCTTTTCGCTCTCCTTAGTACAATGCCACACTCACACATTCTCTCTCGTTTCTTTCTCTCGCGTGGGCACCACACATGCCACACATACCTGTTTTTCTTTTAATTTACCTTTCACAATGAGACATGTCTACAAAACGTGTGATGCATTCACTATCATCAAGTGCCCTGGTGTAGGCATTCATGGCGCTGTCGGTCTTTGGTTTTCTGGAATCAACTTTGCTGATGTTATTCCTTCATGCCCCTGTCTCAATCCATCCAGCACCGTTTCTCTCTTTGTCTGCCACTCTTCCCCGCTGTGTCACGATGTTCTTGCCTCCCTTCTCAATACATGACTAAAGACAGCTGTTTGTCTCTTTCTTTTTGCTGATCTAGTTTCATCTAGTTGTTAGTTACTCTGGCAGGGAATTCGCAACATTCGTCTTACAATCCACATCTCTTCTTCTAATTTCTTCTTAATTTTGTTCATTTACATTACAAGATTAGCTGCTGTACAGCAAAACTGTTTATACATAGCACTCTCTTTCTTATATTCATTGACTTATTACATAAGATACATTTACTCAACATCCAGCAGGAATCAATACGGTTTCTTCGCTACGTAGAGATGTAGCTTAATATACCTAAATGTAATTCATACAAGTGGGGCATTGGGCATATGGTGCTTGACGCCGTATTTTTATAAATACATCGGCAGTCGGTGTTTTTTGTTTTTTGTTTTACATATCCTATTTACAGGACATCGCTGCCAGCACCAGCATGTTAGTGCTATTGTAGATGGCAAGTTTAATTTCAGTAGTTTGCCATGTCTTTCTGAACGACCGGCTCCCATAATAATTGGTTAAAATACGGCGCAACGCGGTCTGCTGCGAAATCGCGCGCAACTGTTTAGAAAGGGGAGTAAGCGGGTTTACAAATTGCGTCCGTAAACCCTTAGCTTAGCCACGGGGACGGCACTATAATTACTACTTTGTTGATAATATATTTCGCTTGTTTATGATCTTTATCGCAGTCTGCATTTTGTATGTTTTTTGCAGATGTTAGCTTGATATCCATCTTTTTTGTATTATAATATAATCTATCTGATGTTTGGTAATACTGTCAGGGAACTTGCATGTGTTGAGTCTTCTTGTGTATTGTTTAAAAAGTATATTGGCTATCGTTAACTCATTTTCTGTGCAAAATTCAATTAATTTGTCACCTGCATTATTTATATTTCCCAATCCAAATTTCCCTAAAACACGTCTCTCATTTTCAGCTCTTCCTGTACCTACTTTCGCATTTAAATTTCCCATTATTATTGCTATATTATTATGACCAATCATATTTAATGTATCTTGCAGTGTGTTGTAAAAATCGTCAATCTTCATCCTCCTCTGCTGTTGCTATTAATCAAATAGGCAAAACAATACTACCGAAGAGAAGCTAACAAGCAACGAAAAAATTGATGACTGAAGAAATCTTAGCTTTGAAAGAAAACATAGTAAAAAGGACAAATAAGAGGATGATGAGATCAACAAAAAATAATATGAGCTAAATGTGTGAAGGCAAAAGAAAGTTTATTAAACGAGCTGTGCAAGAAAGTTGAATTAAATGCTATTAAAGATACAAAAATATACACAGAAGAATCAATGAGCTCAAGGGAAGAAAAATAAGATTAAATACAGGGTTTTTAAAATGAAATAAAAAAAGCAGGAAATATATCATTGGAGTTAGAGGCTATAATAAAGAGGTGGAATGAGCATATACGAGAATTATATGATGAACGATAGAATTAACAGAAAAAAATAACTTAGAAGATCAACCTATTCTAAAGGAAGAAGTCGCTGATACTGTCAAACATATGAAAAAAAGGACAACCACATGGGCCATATAAAATCACTCAAAAGAAGAATTATAAATACTGGGAGAATTTGGAGTAGATACATTAACTAAACTGTTAAATGCTGTTTGCAGAAGTGGATATTTATGAAGTGATATGCTGAAAACGGTATGTGTAGCGTTACCAAAAAAGACCAGCAGCAATTGAACGCGTAGACTTGTGTACAATTAACGTAACAAACTATGTCACAAAGCTGCTATTAATAATTAAAATGAGTAGAACAAGAACATAAATAGAAATGGAAATTGGTGAAGAGCAGTATGAACTTGTGGAAGGAAAGGGTACAAACAACGCATTATATGCATTACGAACACTAATAGAAAGATCAATAGAGACACATAAAGACATATGTTGCACTTCATTTATTATACCCCAGTGGTGTGTATGCGGTACATCCTTGGTTTGCCGACTGTTGCTGGTAGACTCAAGGTGATACAGGCAAACGCATACCTCAGAGTAGCTGCTGACACAGGTCACCCACTACATGAGGCGCTGGACGCAGTTAAGGGCCAACGACTGATAAGAGGGAAATCATGGATGGCTCAGCCAGAGGATACGATCAGACAGGTGTGCACCTTGGAGAACATTAGGC
Source organism: Cepaea nemoralis (assembly GCA_014155875.1). Classification (NCBI taxonomy): domain Eukaryota; kingdom Metazoa; phylum Mollusca; class Gastropoda; order Stylommatophora; family Helicidae; genus Cepaea; species Cepaea nemoralis. The sequence continues at coordinate 281,797 of JACEFZ010026184.1, read as the reverse complement.
GAGGAGAGGTGTGGGTCAAAGTGCCAGCAGAGCAGTCAGACTTGTGCAGAGTTATAATCACATTAAGCCGGGAGTGCAGGGAGTGGCCAACAGGGGCCACGGAAGTGGAAATCCAGCAACTAATTCAGGATAATGCTCGCTCGGGTGATGTGATTATCTACACAGATGGTTCGGTGTTGGGAGATAGTAGAAGTGTCTGAGGTTTCTTGGCAAAGGCTAATGGTCGACGTTTGGTGCAGGAGAGCTTGGCTTATGATACCACAGCATATAGCTTAAGAATGGAGGTGGAGGCAGTCAGTGCAGCTTTCCGCTGGATGGAGAATACGATACACACACACATCGTGATTGTAACTGACACAGAAAGCATTCTGAGTAGGGTGAGGACAGGCAGGCTTCGTGCAGAGTGGCTTGCTTCGCTTCGCTAGTCACGGGTGGCAAGCATCGTCTGGATCTTTTCTCCGGGGCATGCTGGTGTGCTGGGGAATGAGCAGGCAGAGAGATTGGCTGGCTCTGCAAAACTTGGTGGAGTATTGATGCATGATAAGGCAGACGTGGTTGCAAACTTGTGGGAGGACGTGCACACCTCGGAGGAGCAAATGGATCACCATGATCTGGCAAGAATGCGACAGCGTGGAGTGACAAGGGGATCTGGCCAATGCTCGACGCTTAGAGGAAAGGCGAGACGCACATATAATCAGATTGCTACTGGTACTATTGGGGTGGGAACTCTTCGCTGGCTTCTGAGGATGGGGATGGAGCGCGTATGGGAATGCCCCTAATGCTGTGATGTCGGTTCCCAAACCAATCAATCAATCAATCAATCAATCAATCAATCAATCAATTGATTATACCAAGGCTCTTGATAAATTAAACCGCGATGAACTAATTAAAATGTTGGAAGATATCAACACTGATGGGAACGATCTCAGAAGAATAAAAATTTTTTAAAAATTCGTACTGGAACGAAGTAGCAGCATTTAAAATTGGAATTAAAGGGGGCAATTATGAACACATAACGCTAGGAATATGGCGGGGAGGTATTTTGTCACATGATCTCTTCTCCCTCTCTAGCGAAGTAATAATGAGGGAGATCAAAGAGAAACGGGGAATACTTATCAGAGGTTATACTATAAACAAAAGATGCAGAATACACAGAAATGACGGTTGATAATGCAAACGAAATACAACAATTGTTGAACATTGTAGGAACAGAGAGTTCAAAGAAAGGACTCTCATTTATTATTTAAAAAAAACAAAACAGTAACAGTGGTGATATCAAAGAAAAAGGTGACCGAAAATGTGAAATGGACATATTTTGGAAATTTTTTTAACCAAGTAGTTGTTGGTAAATACCTAGGGACATTTATAACATCAGCAGAGATTAAATGCAGAATATGGCAAGCAAAAGCCGCATTAAAGAAAATAAAGAGTATCTTATGCAATAAGTCACTATCATTGAATGTAAGATAGAGAGTGCTGAAGTGCTATACAGAACCTGATTTGCTTTATGACAGTCGATTTAGGAATGCAATTGAACAAATTACGAAGGACTTGGGAGCCACATAGATGTGGTTCCTGAGACAAATGTTGCGAATTCCTGTGATTGATTGATTGATTGATTTAGGAATCGACATCACAGCATTAGGGGCATTCTCATAAGTGCTCCGTCCCCATCCTCAGCAGCCAGCGAAGAGTTCTAACACTAATAGTACCAGTAGCAATCTGATTATAAGTCCGTCTCGCCTTTCCTCTGAGCGTTGAGCGTCGGCCAGATCCCCTCGTCACTCCTCGCTGTCTCATTCTTGCCAGACCATGGTAATCCATTTGCTGCTCCAAGGTGTGCACATGCTCCCACAAGGCCGCAACAGCGTCTGCCTTGTCATGTATCAATACTCCACCAAGTTCTGCAGAGCCAGCCAATCTGTACGCCTGTTCATTTCCCAGCACACCGGCATGTCCCGGTGAAAAGATCCAGGCGATGCTTGTCACCCGTGACCTCCGAAGCTGAGCAAGCCACTCCGCACGAAGTCTGCCCGTCCTCACCCTCGTCAGCATGTTTTCTGAGTCAGTTACAATTACGATGTGTGAGTGTGTGTGTGTGTGTGTCGTATTCTCCAACCAGCGGAGAGCCGCAGTGACTGCCTCCACCTCCATTCTTAAGCTGGATGTTGGGGTATCATATGCCAGGCTCTCCTGCACCAAACATCGACCATTAGCTTTGGCTATGAACCCCCAGCCACTTCTCTCACCTCTTGACACCGAACCATCTGTGTAGATAATCACATCACCCAAGTGAGCATTGTCCTGAATTAGTTGCTGGATTTCCACTTCCGTGGCCCCTGCTGGCCACTCCCTGCACTCCCGGCTTAATGTGATTATAACTCTGCACAATTCTGACTGCTCCGCTGGCACTCTGACCCACTCCTCTCCACGCCTAATGTTCTCCAAGGGGCACACCTGTCTGATCGTATCCTCCGCCTGAGCCATCCATGATTTCCCTCTTATCAGTCGCTGATCCTTAACTGTGTCCAGCTCCTCATGCAGTGGGTGGTCTGTATCTGCAGCTACTCTGAGGTATGCCTTCGCCTGCATCACCTTGAGCCTACCAGCAACAGTCGGCAGACCAAGGATGTAACGCATACACACTACTGGGGTGTCTCTAGTGCATCCCAGAATGACCCGCATAGCTTCGTTCTGTATGCGTTCTAACTTCACCAGCTGACTCTCTGAGACAGTGAGTAGACCTAATCCATAATCAATTACTGAGAGGATCAAGTGCTGGTATAGTGTGAAAAGCATTCTCTGCTCTGTGTCCATTGCAGCCATAGTTTTAAGTGCACTGAGTCCCTTTTGAGATCTTGGCACAACCGTCTCCACATGGTCCTTGAAGTATAGGCTCCTGTCAAATGTGATCCCCAGATACTTCAGTTTGTTCTCTCTGCTGACATTTCTACCATCTATCGCGAGGCTTGCGACATCAGCACTTACAATCATATTGTCCAGAGAGCACCACAAAACAGCCGCCTTTTCCAGGTGGATGACGGCACTCATTTCTGTGCACCAGTCAATCACTTTATCTACTGTCGCCTGTAACTCCTGGGCTGTTTGCTCTCTATCTCTCCCCTTAATGTCTCGAGCATACCATGTGGCCAAGCCATCCAGGTATTTACTTCTCGGTCTTCCCCATGGTCTGTTCCCTACGATCTTGCTAGTTGTCACCAAGTTATCCAATTCATGTCTTCTCATAACATGCCCTACAAAAATTGACAGTCAACGTCTAATTTCTCTAATCAATTTACGATTTTCATTTGTCTCCTGTAGTACTTGGTCATTGATTTTTCTGTCTGTCCACGGTACTCTTTGCATTTTCTTCAGAAACAACATTTCTGCAGCCATCAGATGTTTTTCAGCTTGACTGCTCATTGTCCAAGTTTCACATCCACACAAAAGAACAGGCTCTATGTATCCCCTCAACACTCTTTTTCTCGTTTCAGTTGACATCATTTTATTGGCCAGAATGTTTTTCATCTTGCTAAAGGCTACATTCGTCATGGCGATTCTTGTTCTAATCTCTTCGAGGCATCTCCCATCTGATATTACGACCGTTCCGAGATAATTGTACCGATTCACGTGTTGAAGAATATTCCCATTTACTTGTATATTACATTGTGGTACTTCGTTCTTCCTAGTGACGACAGAAGAACAAGCACACGGACAGGCAGTGGTTAGAGCGCTTGCCTGCCAAGGCAATAGTCCAGGTTTACACCCAACAGAGCCAAGATTAATGTGACAGACCGGTACGGCTCTGTCATCTACCCCGCCTTACAAACCTTGTAACCAGATACGTTTAAGAATGTTCTGGGAATTGGCAAAGAAAGGAAGCGTCGAGGAATATAACTGACCAACCCACCTCATAGTGTTTGGCCTAGAACATACGAAAACCGAAATCTCCACATCCCAGCGACAGTGTCTGCTATGTGGCTACCTTTACCGTGTAGTGTGTTGGCGAAACGTGAGAGACACGGGAAGATCTCGAGCGAACCATCTAGTTAATGCAGATATAGACGCTTAGCAAACATTGATTGCAACAGTTGAAGAATATTTGATTAGAGTTGAGTTGAGTCAAGAACCTACATTACAACAATTCATATGCACTCATCTTCAACAATCAGCGAAGAGTCCCAATACTAATGGTAAGGACTATAATCTAATAATGTGTCCGCCTGCTCTTTCTGCAGAATACTGACTGTCGGTCATAACCTCTGGTGACTACCTACTGTATCATTTTATCCAGGCAATGATAGTAAAGTAAATGAAAGAAGAAGTGAAAATAGATTATGACAAACTATTCTCAATGCTTTTTTTTTTGCATGTGCTTGTTGATTTGAGATGAGAGTTTCTATCGCTCCTATCTCTAGGCAGCAAAAAGGTAACTTTAAAAAAAAAACTGAAACTGGAAATGCCTGCACTGAAGTTAAGACTAGATGTAGAAACAGAAACGAGAATACAGAAACCTAACAACATAAACTATCAAATAGGACTAATCCTTAAACATCCATTTATCGATATACATACAAACAAAGATGCTGATGGCTGAATGCTATGTTACCATTGCCAAACATTGAAAGTCGTGGAAACACATAGGCTAAACATGTGACTTGAAAAGCACCAGACATGCAGCTGGAAAACAAGACGAGATAGAGTACAAATGAGAAACTGTAGGTGTGTTTATAGAAGGTCGGTTATGTTTGACGAGAACTGTATTATTTACCAAAGACAGCATACTAACATAAAGCGAGTGTTAATTGGTGACATCTATCAGGTAATTTGAAGTCATGGTTATTAATGTAGCTAATGGCATCCATTCTCTTCCCAAACACGCTTCACATCGACATTAAAACATCTGAAGGGTTACTTTCAATTTTATTTCATCAAACACAGATGCAGCTGAGAAAATGAACACACTAAACTGTAATGTTTCCGGCATTTGTTTCAAACCCTAACACCTAAAAAAAAAACAGAATAAAGTATTGTATTCAGACATGATGAAAGTTATGATAGTTTACTGATGTCGGTGTGTTTATAGATGGTCGGTTATGTTGACGAGAACTGTTTTATTTATCAAAGACAGTATACTAACATTAAGGGAGTGTTAATTTCTGCGTAATATTTTTCTTAGTCATGAGATGACGCAACAATTTAGTAATGTTTCATTTGTTTAATGTTTCATATTTAGTGTTGTGCATTTTCAGGCTGCTCAATTCCATGTAAATAGACAGCACCATGCAGATAGCTCCGTCTGTCTTGTATTATTCTTGTTGACTGCAATAAATAAAAAACATTTCGCAAACAATGATTCCAGTATTTAATTTGAACAATGAAGAGATAGACAATAGATTGTACGATTTATTGCCTGACATATTTCGCTTCATCTCGACAGGTACATACTGGAGAATTCACGATTGTGTTTGTTCTATAAATCCTCAGATAATACGTGACGAAAATTCGAGAAATACGCCAGTAAATCAATTTTGCTACCCATGTTTGTATATATATATATATATGCATACATTTAGTAGTTATTCATGTAGGCAATCATATGTAATGATGGTAAGCTTAAATCTGGCTTATCAATTCTCCGTCTCCACGAACTAGGTCGACTCGGAGAAGTTGAGTATATGGCATTCCCTAATTCCTCCTCTTCTTATGCAGCTTCAGAGGAAAATGTGTCCTAACCTGCAGTAGACAAAGTGGGTTGTTGACATCTCCATAGACATTGTTTCCATAATAAGCTGATGTAGGCCTGTAGTGTTTTATTCTGTTCTGTGTATGTACTACGCTCCAACAACAAACGATTTGGTCATTTTAGCAGTCCCAAAATTACATTAATCAAATTCTCATATTTTAGTTGATTAAACATATGGACCGTTCTTCCTAAATATGTTTTATGCGTTTGTCTAAAATTGGATTGCTCTCATCTTGTCTTTGCAAATCTCACCAAATCTTGTCATGTTCCTCTTGTACATTGCGGTGTCGAGTTGAAGTATAAACAGCGAGAGAGTGCTCGCTTATTGGCCTCATGTATCGTTATTCCCATGCACTCTGTTACTACATGCGTCCATCGTTTACGTGATCGACCTCTTTCTCTGCTTCCATTTGGTCTGTGCATCATTTCTTGTTGTGCTGTACTGTTAGTGAGTAACCTACTTGCATGGCCAAACCATTTGACTTGCTGCCTTCTAATAAAATCTAGTGCAGTTACAACGCCCACTTAAGTCCTTATTTCTTCATTTCTGATCTTATCTCTTTTTGATACGTTAAGTATTCTTCTCAGGAACCTCATTTCTGTTGTTGTGATATTTCTTTTCTCTTTTTCTGTCATAGTCCAGGTTTGGCATTGGTAACATAGAGTTGGTAGGAAGATTGTGTTGTAGAGTGCTTTCTAAGTGGTTATGGATACGTGTTTGTTCTTTAGTATTGGTGCCATTTGTCCAATAAGTTGATTTGCCTTATTGCACCTATTTTCGATCTCGTCTTCTCATCTGCCATTTGATGATATTATACTTCCTAGGTACTTGAAGGTTTCAAGGGATGTTCGTTTAGGTGAATTGTTGTTATTTGTTCTTCTTTAGTTATAGTCATTACCTCTGTTTTGCTTGTGCTAATTTTCATGTCATGTTCCCTACACATTTCGTGTAGACTATTCATGTTGTCTTGTAATTCAGCTTCTGAAATTGCTATTAGTTCTTGGTCGTCCGCAAACAGGAGTTCTCTAATAGTTATATTTGCAGATGGTTGTTCTCCTGTGTTCTCGTCATGCGGTATTCTTGTTGTCTCTATTTGACTGGTTTCTTTACATATGTTGTCTATATATGTTATGAAAAAGAGAGGGGACATGACACAACCTTATAGTACACCAGATCATATGGTAAAGGGTTCTGGGTGTCCTCCAGTTACTCTCACTATGCATTCACTGTTGTTGTATAAACTTCTACATAGGTTTGTTAGATGTGTACTCACTCCATATTGTTTAAGGATTTTCCACAGCTTGTTTCTATCTACTCTATCGAATGCCTTTCCTTGGTCGACAAAGGCTAAGTAGAGTGTTTCATTGAATTCGATTGATTTTTCTATAAATTTTCTAAGAGCAAAAATGGCATCTGTGCATCCTTTGTTTTTCCTAAATCCAAGTTGTGTTTCACTTACTTGGGGTTCTAAAGTAGTTCGTAATCGTTTTTCAAGAATTTTGCAAAATATTTTCCCAGTATGACTCAACAGTGAACTGAATCAGTATTGTGTGCAGTCTCTTTTGCTGCCTTTGTTTTTCCAAATTTGGATAATTATGGCGTTTCCCCAGTCTCGTGGTGTCTGCTGTTCTACCCAAATATGGTTGAATAGTCTGTTAGTAATGTGTCTGTAATACATCCTAGATTTAAACACGATTGCAGACATGCTCAAGTTTCTCCAGGATATATCCTAACTCAGAGCGGCTGCATACACAGAATATCTCCTGCATGAAGCCCTCGTCACAGTTAAGGACCAAGGGCTGTTAAGAGGAAAATCATTGAGGTTTGGTGTCGCAGACAGCAGAGCACATACTCCAGGATTGCCCAAACTACAACATATCCAGGCGAACCTTCTGGCCTAGAGAGACAACAGTGGAAGATAAACTCTATGGACCGCTGAGTGAACTAAAAAAGACTGTTAGATTCGTACAAGAGCCAACATTGCAATTATAAACATATTTCAGGCGAACGAAAGAATAAGAAGAAGAAGAAGTGTGCATGATTCAGAAAATTGAGAGGAATGGGTGAGATCACCTGTGGAGGAGTCAGACCTGTGCATGGTAATAATAAGATTGGCTCAGAAATTCAGGGATTGGTCGGCAGAGGCACTGAATGGGAGGTGCAACAATTGATCACAACAATTCACGACCAGACAATATAATTAACCACGTTGATGGTTCTGTGCTAAGATGTAAAATAAGTGCCTGAGGGTTTGTGGCGAAGTTTGGTGAACGGCGTCTGGTGCAGGAGAGCCTAGCATATGATACCACAATATCTAGTCTTAGAAAGTAGGCGGTTCTGCTGGCTTGAAGACAGACAGAATACGCATGTCGTAATTGTAACCGTCTCACAAAGTATGATAAGAAAGGTGAAGACATGCATGCTTCGTGCAGAGAGCATACTGTTATTCAGCAATCAAAACAGAGAGCATGTGTTGGGTTTTCTCCCCAGGGCATGCTGGCACATCGAGAAATGAATAGGCTAACAGAGTGAATTGTTCTGCACCCGTTGGTGGAGTAATGGTTTATGATTAGGGTGATGTGGTAGGAGCCCGGTAGCATCGTGTGTATAGTGCAGAAGTACAGAGAGATTATCAGGGCTTGAAGAGAATAGTGTGGCAGCGAATAACATGAGGCATTGGACGACACACAACATTCTGAAGACAGGCCAGACCGACACATAATCAGACTGCTGATGGTACAATTAGTATAGTGACTTATCGCTGACTGTTGCAGATCAGAATTGATTATGCACGGAAATGTCTCGAAATCAACTAATGAAAGTGAGCCATGGCATGTAAGTCTGAACATGCAAATTGTCTCTAAGGAAATTATGTTGATAAAACAAACTAGACTACTCACATCAGTATAAGCAGATAGAACATGGGAAATAATGTGCATATAAGCAATCTGAAATTAGTTAGCTAGTTAGTCTTTCTTCTTGAGCCTAAGGCGGAGCATAGGGCAGAAGTCATGGCTCTCCATGTCCGGCGGTTCGCTGCTACCTGTTGTAGATCCTGGACGTTCACTTGACAGATGAGTGAGCCTTCTCTGATGATGGTTCTATGCAGGGTCTCTCTTGGTTATCCCCGTTTTCTTCTCCCTACTGATGACCATAAGAGGGCTTGGTTGGAGAGTCTTGTCTTGTCCATTCTGAGTACATTGCCGATGTAGTCCAAAGGCGTTTTCTTATCAAATTGGATACAATATATATCTTAGTCTCTTGTCTTATTTGCGAATTGGCTTTGAAATCTGTCCAGTGAAGGTTTAGAATTCTTCTAAGACACTTGTTCTCAAAAGTGTCTAATTTTTTATGTAAAGCTACCGATTATTTCCAACTCTCACATCTATACGATAGTACTGGAATCCCGCAAGAGCTGAAGATTTCAAGTAACGTATGATTGCTAAGTGTCTTTGACTTCCAGATGTTCGATAGTTTATTGAAGGCACCAGATGCCAGTGCGATTCTAGATAATATTTCTGGTGTTGAGTCCCCTGTAGATGTCATTTTGCTTCTCAAATATGACGTATATTTTGCAATAGTTATCGTAAAAACACATGCATGATTAGGGACATGAAAATACGTGTCCTAATTATACGACAGTAATTGTACGAAAGATTGTAAATATAACTTACCTTACTTTCCGTTACCATCTGAAATTATACTCAAATAGATATGGTATGTATGTATGTATGTATGTATGTATGTATGTATGTATGTATGTATGTATGTATGTATGTATGTATGTATGTATGTATGTATGTATGTATGTATGTATGTATGTATGTATGTATGTATGTATGTATGTATGTATGTATACGCATGCTGTGACTGTAACTGATTCGCGAAGCATGTTGGCAGGGCTGAAGATAGGCATGTTGTGTGCTGTCAGCATCATTTCAGAGGTCGGGGGTTGTGTGCAATCGCTGGATCATTTCTCTAGGACACAATGGTATGGTTCGAAATGAATAGGCAGACAGATCGGCTGGTGCCGCATCAGTAAGGGGTGATAGGCGGATTGGGTGAGGACCCTTTGAGAGTGCATAAACAATGGAAAATTCAAGATGAAATGTTTGGTCTGGAGAGTCTGCGACAGCAGGAATCGACAGAGGATCTAGTGGACGGTCATCGTTCGGAGTCGGTGCGTGTCGGGAAAGTGGTCATATTGTGAATGGCATGGTTGGTATTGATACTGTACGCTGGTTGGTAAAGATGATCACTGATCCCGAATGGGACTGCCCAGAGTGCAATGGTGTCGGTTCTTGAATACATTCAACTCACATCATGATATGAGTTCATTCTTAAAGTCTGAAGACATTAAGTAAAACATGTATTCTGTGTGATAACGCTTATTGTGTAACGATGAAATAACCAGACTTACATGGTGGTGGAAGTTCTGTAGAAAATAGAAATTCCACATTGTATGTATGTATGTATGTATGTATGTATGTATGTAAGTGTGTATGTATGTATGTATGTATTTATGTCGGTCTGTCAGTCGGTCGGTCGGTCGGTCGGTCGGTCGGTCGGTCGGTCAGTTGGTAAATTGATCGGTTGGTAAGTCGGTCGGTCGGTCGGTCGGTCAGTATGTATGTATGTATGTATGTATGTATGTATGTATGTATGTATGTATGTATGTATGTATGTATGTATGTATGTATGTATGTATGTATGTATGTATGTATGTATGTATGTATGTATGTATGTATGTATGCATGCATGCATGTATGTATGTATGCTGCAGATGCTGCCTGCTCAGCATCTCACCTCAATGCAGCAAAGGGTGAGTAACTGCCAGGCCTCACATCCGGGGGATATTGACTCAGAAGCGTTCAGCCATATCTCTCATCTGAAATCCGTAGAACTAGTCTCGGACCAAGCAATGTAATGAGCTATTCGCGATTTCATCGTGAAACAATGTGAACGTAGACATGCATGGCTTAATCTATGAGACAAGCATATAAATACTGGCAGGATCAACCAGATATATATCGCACAGACGGAAAATTCATGCACACGCAGGCCAAGTGTAGCAATCGCTCAGCGCACTCCTTCGGTACCCGGTGATACATGCAAAACCATTGGATGCCTACCGACGAGCTTTCAAGCTACGCTAGGCATGACGTACCGAAAAGCTATGCCAACTTACTGACTGCAGGCCCACTACTCATCGACAGCGAGAGAGAGAGAGAGAGAGAGAGAGAGAGAGAGAGAGAGAGAGAGAGAGAGAGAGAGAGAGAGAGAGAGAGAGAGAGAGAGAGAGAGAGAGAGAGCACTTATCGAAACGTTTTCGAACGGTCGTACAAACATTGCTCGTTCGCCTTCTCAAACTACGACTCTTGCCTCGCTAACTTGCATGGTCTGGGAAGTTCCCGATCGAGTACACCTCACACAACCATCCGAGACAACGAACGCCTGACGCAGGACTGATCTTGCGAACCAGACCAGCCCTCACTATCATTACTACCGATAAATATCATCGCTAACGATGTTCATTAACGCAACAATTATTCGTCAATGCTCCCGATATTCATCAACGCTAGCGATTTTCATCAAAGTAACGGTTAAAACAGTCGCTTAAAAGTCGACAGTGTCGACTTCATTGCACCGGGTTTGTATCCCATATGCCTCGGTCTCTTTCCTCAGTGCGTAAAGCGTCTCACAAAGCACGGACTCCGTAGTTCCAGCGACACCTCTCAGCAGTCTCATAAAATATTGACTCGTGAACGGAAGGATGCGGTGCAAAATCGAACCCAGATCCTTCGGAGCCCGAGGCAGACGGCTTGACCACTTCGCCACGGAGGCTCCCAATAAAGTTAACGATATCCATCAACGCTACTGATGTTCATCAACACTACCTATGTTCATCAATGTCATCGTTGTTTATCAACGCCTTGATGTAAACGTGTCCATCTTCTTCTCTACCGGATTATCATCCCTCTCCTCCTATCCAACTCTCCTTTTACCTCATGCTCCTGAAATACCCCTTTCCACCTCGTGACATGCCCAAAGAGGGACTGTATGTTGTAAATGAAACGTTGTGAAGTAAACTGCCATGTTTCATGGGTTGTGTAATGAAGTCGTGTTATGTATTACATGAACAGTGTACTAATAGTTAAACAAAGCTCTACCCCTTAAAATGTCGGCGGTAGCGAGCAGGATCAACTCCTCCGCCTGTTAATTTGATTACAGTGTTGACTCCTCATTCAGAAAGTAATGGCAAACTACTGAACTCAGAACTAGAACATCAACATGCAGATAGGGTTGATGTTACGTTACGATACGTTTAGTTACATGCTGGTATGTCGAACACCATCACTGCACATTAAGCATTCCCATGTGTGCTCAATCCATGGAAGCAGTGGCCGGTTCCCAGTATTTCTGTTCACTGTTCCCATGAGCAGTTGGTTATTTTGTCTCCTCATGTGACATAATTTGACGTTCTTGGATAGGCTTCTTGGCAATTCAAGTAGCAAGGCTAGCGACAGACGCTCGTCAGTATCCATCAGTCGAGACTGTCCTGTATTGTTGATTATGGAAGTAAGAGGCGACTAAGGAGGCTTGATGGTTCCGTCGCCCTGCTACTGAGTGAGTGCGTGGCGCGACACTGTGAGCTGTGAGTTTCGTGTGAAATGCTTTTGAATCTGCCTGAGGTTTTTTGGAACGTGACTGCATGTTCGGAGTGATGGCAGGTGGCTATGTCCCAGAGTTGAGGTGGCTATGTCCCAGAGTTGAGCTAGATATAAACCGCGGGAAACAATCGAGGAAAAGATTGATAAAGTCATCAATTTACTGAAATATGGAAGTTACTGAAGTATGGAAGTATGCTGATATAGATAGATGCATTCAAGCAAAGGCCATTAAAACTAGATTAAACTCTCACCCAAATTACTGCACAAGTTTTTAGCATATTCTGAGTAGCTGAGGCAATACCAGCAGACTGAAGAGAAGAATAGCCAGCGCAGATGCCAAAGAAAGTGACCTACAGAAATACAAATATTTTAGAGGAAAAACGTTACTGTAACTTCTTAAGAAGATGTTAATCAGGATCTTTCATGAGAGATTACGAGATGCCATTGACAAACAAGAAAGTGATGGACAGGTCGGCTTCCGACAAATTATATTCTGCACAGCGCATAATAATGTGAAACAATATCGAACTGAACTCAGTACTAAATATCCTTGGAAATTGATAAGACATGGAATATTATCAGCGGATGAAAGTTAGTTGCTTATAATATACATGACGTCCCAGTCAACCCAGTGCTTTTGGCTGTTCGTAATATATTGGCAAGTTTACTTTGAGTAGTGTGTCATTGCTTGCTGAAAGACAAGCAGCCATACCATTTTAAGCCAAAAAAGTGAGTTCTTCTGCCAAATCGCATGCAGCTATGTTGCGAATGCGGGTATGCTGGCAGATATAAGCATATAGGACATGAATAATAATTTGCATTTAAGCAATATGTTGGAAATCATGTGACAAGCGTACCTATAGTCAAATAGATCACATTTTAATTAACAACAGATATGCATCAAACATACAACAAGTTAGAAGTTATAGAGGAGATGAGTGCCACAGCAACCACTTCCTCGTTAGAGAAAAATTTAAAATAAAACTTAAGAGAGAATTCTATACTAAATTACAAAGATTACACCCAACATATAACGGAGAAAAACTACAAGAAATTACAGTCAAAGATAAATTTACAGATGAAATAAAATGTAAACTAGAAACTCTGCAAAACCCTTTGGAGGAAAGCCTTGACCAAACTTGGTTGAACATCAAGTATACAATTCAGTCTGCTGCAGAAGAATGTCTCGGTGTGTGTGTTAACCACGCATAGAAAGAACAGATTGTTCAATCAAAAATGTGAAGGAACAGTCATTAGGAAAAAGAATACCAGACATTTATGGTTAAATGACATTAGCAACATCCTAAAGGAAGAGCAATATAGAAATGAATGTAAAGAGGCTACAAAAATAGTTAGACAGCATAAGCGAGAATATATGAGTAATATAATCAAAGGTATGGAAACTAATCACCAGAAAAACGAATCCAGAAAGTTTTTTAAAGAACTGAAGTCATTGAAACGAGGGCACCAACACAACACAAATGTTTTAAAGACAAAAATGGGAATATGATAAATACCAATGAGGAAATGTGCAACACATGGAAAGAATATTTTGTTGAATTACTAAATTGTGAAGCTCCAAGTAACACTTTCCCACAGGAAGAGGTTCTAACGTGTGAACCACAAATTGAAGAACGTGCATTTGAAGAAATCCTATATGTAATCACACGACTTAAAAACAATAAGGCAACTTGGCTGATGGATTGCTGCTGAATTTTTAAAGGCAGGTGGTCATGCATTACATCTAAAGCTATACGAACTAATAATAAAAATCTGGACGACAGAAGAATTACCCCATGACTGGAAAGAGTCATTATTTATACCCATGTTTAAGAAAGGAGACAAGTTCCAATGTGAAAATTATAGAGGAATATAACGACTGTCCACAAGCTATAAGATACTATCCGCAGTATTACTAAATAGACTAAAACCATATTCATAATACATATTAGGTGACTACCAGGCGGGTTTTAGACAAAACAGATCAACAACAGATCAGATATTTATCTTACGACAAATAGCCGAGAAAAATTGGGAATATAAAAGAGATCTCCATAACATTATTGTGGATTTTAAAAAGGCTTATGATAGTGTCCATGGGAATAGTCTATGGAATGCTATGCAGGAATTTGGAATACCAAGGATGTTAATCAACATGACCAGACTATGCATGGAAGATACTTATAATATAGTAACATATGAGCTACCGTATGACAGTAGACGGTACTATCTGCTTTCTGTCAGCGCCGAATGTTGGGCGGCACTTACCAAACCTGACACCATACATTGTGCCAACGGCTTCGGGCGGAAGAGTGCAATTGGGAGGGTATTAGCCTTATCCTGGTGCGAGGAAATGCAACCCAAAGACAAAATAAGTCATGGCAGGGCAGACCAGGCCCTAAGCCTTGGTTGGCAGCTGTTCTAGGATCGAAGCTCCGACAGGCGGACAGTTAGAGCATTGCTTTGCTGATCCGGCAGCTTCTGCAGCTTGTCTTGTTCCAGATGTATAGGTGTTAACTTTCCTCTGGAGTGTACTAGGCAGGCCGAGAGAGGGATCATGCTGCATGGGCAACACATGGTTTCTTTATTTTAGCCCAGGCTTTGTGCTATGGAGAGACAATAACTCCATCCCTGGTCTTAACCGGTCTCGGAATCAAAGCGAGAGGCAACTGTTACGGGTTATAAGTCCTTGTCAGTTGGCGTAGACATGGGGCGCCACGCGTTGCCTCTGACGGTGGGAGACACCTACAGGTGTCACTGATCAGCTACCGCCCGCCTCAAGCTGGGCAGCCCCCGGCCAATTGGGTGCTGATCCGCCACAGCCTGCCTGCTTCAATGGGTGCTTGGGGCTAGGACAAAATCTGAATCGCAGGCTGTAAAACCAATGCACAAGGTACTAATAAAAAAAGAATAATAAAACCTCAAGCTACGGCTTGCAACCTGGAACGTGAGAACCATGTGTCCAGGATTTTCCACTGACTTGACAAATATTGACGATGTGAGAAAAACGGCTGTGATTGATGCTGAACTCAATCGTCTTAACATTGATATTGCTGGCCTGCAGGAGACTCGCCTCGCTGAGGAAGGGTCACTCAGGGAAAACAATTACACCTTTTTTTGGAAGGGAAGAGGGCAGGCAGAAAAAAGGCAACACGGTGTGGGCTTTGCAGTGAAGAATTCGCTACTGGGAATGATTGATATCCCAGCTGGAGGTAATGAAAGATTATTATCACTGCGCTTGGCAACCTCTTGTGGATTTGCCACCATTCTCACTGCATATGCACCGACACTCACTTCCTCTGATGATGTGAAAGATACGTTCTATGAGCAGCTAGACTCGGCGATCAAGGCAGTTCCAAAATCCGACTACATTTATATGCTCGGTGATTTCAATGCTCGTGTGGGCAAGGACTCGAGTTCATGGCCAGTGTGCCTTGGAAAATACAACATCGGTCGCATGAATGATAATGGGCAAAGGCTGCTGGAGCATTGCACTAGAAATGACCTATGTATTACAAACTCCTTTTTTAAAACAAAAGAGATGCATAAGGTCACATGGAAACATCCAAGATCCTGCCATTGGCACCAGCTGGACTTCATTATCACACGGAGACAACATCTGAACCATACATCATTAACTCGAAGTTACCACAGTGCTGACTGTGATACAGATCATTCTTTGGTTGTTGCAAGGGTTAGACTGAGACCAAAGAGAATCTACACAGCTAAACACAAGTCTAGCCCCAGGATTAATATTATTAACACTCACGATCCTGGAAAGTGCTTTGAATTTCAACAGCAACTTGAGGACGCTTTCAATGATACATCAGAAAATTGTATAGTAAATGATAAATGGAGTAAACTTAAGGAAACTATTTATAAAACAGCGGTAGGGGTTTACGGCACTGTGGATCATAAGAGGCAGGACTGGTTTGCGGCAAACAGCCAGATACTGCAGCCCTTGATTGATAAAAAGAAGATAGCTCTCTTAAGAAACAAGGAAAGACCAACGCGTAACACTCTGAGTGAGCTGAAGCAAGCGAGGAAGGATGTACAAAAGGCTGCCAGGCAGTGTGCGAATGACTATTGGATCAAGTTATGTGAGTCCATTCAAATCGCAAGTGATAAGGGAAACATCAGAAGCATGTATGAAGGGATAAAGAAAGCCTGTGGTCCAATGATCAAAAGAAGTGCACCGCTGAAAACCTTGACTGGAGAAATCATCACTGATAAGAAACAGCAGATGGATAGATGGGTCGAGCACTATTTAGAGCTTTACTCAAGTGAGACCAAGCTGGCGGATGATGCCCTCAACGCCATAGAGGCCCTGCCAACTCTTGACCACCTGGACACACTTCCCACTATAACAGAAGTTAAGTGTGCTATAAATGAGCTTGCATCTGGCAAGGCTCCAGGTAAGGATGGGATTCCAATAGAGGTGATCAGGAGTGGGCAAGACACCCTCGCTCTACAGATCCACCAGCTAATAGAGCTATGCTGGCGAGAAGGACAAGTCCCACAGGATTTCAAAGATTCAAACATCATAACGCTGTACAAGAACAAGGGAGATCGGAGCGACTGCAACAATTATAGGGGTATCTCACTTCTGTGTATTGTTGGGAAAGTATTTGCCAGAATTGTCCTGCGCAGACTTCAAGTCCTGGGAGATCAAGTCTACCCCGAATCACAGTGCGGCTTCCGTCAGAACCGGTCTACCATTGATATGATATTCTCATTGCGACAGATGCAAGAAAAATGCCGGGAACAAAATCAGCCACTGTTTATTGCCTTCATCGACCTCACAAAGGCATTCGATTTGGTCAGTCGTGAGGGTCTGTTCAAAGCACTAAAGAAGATTGGCTGTCCACCAACTCTTCTGTCCATTGTGGAATCGTTCCACACAGGCATGAAGGGTATAATCAAGTTTGATGGCTCAACTTCAGAAGAGTTTGAAATCAAGAGTGGAGTTAAGCAAGGTTGTGTACTAGCCCCCACCCTCTTTGGGATATACTTTTCACTTCTACTGAAATATGCCTTTCGTGATCAGGATGACGGTATATACATTCACTCACGCTCAGATGGTGGCCTCTATAATGCTCAGAGATTGAAGGCCAAGACCAAAATTAGCAGGGTACTAATCAGAGAGTTGCTTTTTGCGGATGATGCTGCGATTACGACCCACTCTGAGGAAGAATTACAACATCTACTATCTGCATTCTCCAATGCTTGTTCTGAATTTGGTTTAACAATTAACAAAAAGAAGACACAGATTATGTCACAAGGTGCACATGGTGTACCATCAATCTTTATTGACGACGCCGAACTGGAGATAGTAGACCATTTTACATATCTTGGATCAGAGGTAAATAGCAAATTATCCCTCGATCAGGAAATCAACATCAGGATTGGCAAGGCAGCAACAACAATGAACATGTTAGCAAAAAGAGTCTGGGAGAACAGGAAGCTTACTGCCAAAACAAAAGTCCTCGTCTACCAAGCCTGTGTCCTTAGTACTCTTCTTTATGGCAGTGAAACCTGGACAACTTACTCACGCCAAGAGAAACGTTTAAACAGCTTTCATATGCGGTGTCTGCGAAGAATACTTGGTATTAAGTGGCAAGACAAAATCACAAATACTGAAGTATTGGAAAGATCAGGTTGTGTGACGGTGTATTCCATGCTCAGTCTTCGTAGACTTAGATGGATAGGACACGTTAGAAGGATGGATGATGGTAGAATACCAAAGGACATCTTTTTTGGTGAATTACAGACGGGTAGGAGATCTCAGGGTCGGCATCTACTACGATACAAAGATGTGTGTAAGCGGGACATGATTGATACAGGCATTGATAATGCACAATGGGAGCACGTCGCCACTGAACGTGTTGCATTGAGGGCAACTTATCAGAAATGGAATAAAGACAAAGGAGAAAATGATTGCAGATAAAGCACACACAGAGCGTGAGAGACGTAAGATGATGCAAAATGGTGGAAATGACTATGTTTTCACATGCACCTACTGTGGGCAAACATTTGCAGCGCAAATTGGCCTTACCAGCCACACTCGCCACCGCCATGGATCGTAGTTATTGCCATATGACAGTTATTAAGCCTTTTTGAAGCACAATGTACCAAACTATCGTCTGTCAAGACGGAAAGTTGCCAATGAGTAACATATAAAGGCAGGAAATCAGACCCTTTACAAATAACATCTGGCTTGAAACAGGGTGATGCACTATCGCCGCTACTCTTCAATCTGGCTCTAGAGAAAATTGTAAGGAAGGTAAAGGAGGAATGTGATATTGGAGGAACATCCAAGCTGCTTGGTTATGCAGATGGTATAGATATTATAGGGGAAAATGAATACAAGACATTGGAAATATTGACTCACTTAAAGGAAAAAGCCCAACAGTGGTTATCAATCAAGATAAGACAGAATATATGGTAATTTCAAGAGAAGGAATAGCTAAATACTCTGGCCACATACAAAAAGATAATATGACTATTAAAAGAACGGAAACATACAAATACATGGGTACAATCTTCAATTGCTCCAACATCATAAGGGTAGAAATACAACCTATAATCAATTATGGAAATAAGATATAATATGCACTACAACATCTACTAAAACCAAATGCGCTATCTCGTAACACCAAAATCACAATATACAAAACACTGATCAGATCAGTTGTGTTGTATAGCTCTGAAACCTAGAGTACAACGAGAGGAGACGAAGCCTTGTTACAAACCTTTGAGAACAAAGTTGAAGACATCTTTGGATCCATTAGGAATACACAAAGTGGAGAGTGGAAAAGAAGAAGTAACAAAGACATTTATGAACTGTTTAAGCCCCCGCTAATCACTGGTATCATGAAGGCTAATAGACTGGGCTGGGGTATATGGACAGAATGGAAGATAATAGGGAAACAAACCTCACTTACACTCAGGAAATAAATGACCGTAGACCCCGAGGTAGACCAAAAAGACGATGGAGAGATAATATATATATATATATATAGACCTACAAGCACTTGGAATCAACGACTGGCAAAAGGAGGTCAACCAGAGAGACGAATGGAGACGGATTTTATCTGCAACAAAGAAGCTCAATGGCTCGTAAAGCTGAAGAAGAAGAAGAAGAAGAAGAAGAAGAAGAAGAAGAAGAAGAAGAAGAAGAAGAAGAAGAAGAAGAAGAAGAAGAAGAAGAAGAAGAAGAAGAAGAAGAAGCAATATAATATCTGACATACAGTATGTAATAGCTATCGATGGAACATATACAACATTATTAGGGAAAACAACAATCCCGTTCTATATATCTGAATCTTAGTAAACATAACATAACATCACCCCAAATTCCATTACGCCCTGAAATAAGAAAAAATGTATAAAATGTATATTAAGTGGCATACATGTTAGCATAAATATTATTCAAGTATATGCTCCAACAGTAGAATCCAGTGAAGATAGTGTAGAGGAATTTTATAATGACATAGAGTCTGCATTAACGAAATGTAAAAAATCAGAAATAAACATAATAATAGGGGACTCCAATGCAAAAGTAGGAAATCAAGTTGATAGATACACAGTAGGAAACTATGGTTTAGGAGAAAGAAATGAAAGAGGATACAGACCCGTAGTGTGGGTAAAAGAACAGGAAATGATTGTAGGAAACACCTGGTTTAAGTAACACCCTAGAAGATTATGGACATGGAGGAGTCCTGATAGCAGGATTAGAAACCAGATTGACTACATTCTGATTAGCAGAAGATTTAGAAACGCGCTAACAATGGCAAAAACAGTTTCCAGTGCTGATTGTTATAGTGACCACAGATTACTCACAGGAACATTGAGAATAAAGGTGAATAAAGTCAAGTATATAACAGGAAACACTAAATATGATTTGAGTACATTGAGTAATGACAAGGAAATACAAAACAGATTCAACATAGAAGTACAGAAGAGATTTGATATATTGTCTGATCTAGAGATCCTATTTCAGGATGTGGATGATCAATAGGAAACGTTGAAGAATTCAATCACTTTGGCTGCATATACAACTATTCCAAAATTAAAGAAAGTGGGTCGTAAGAAATGGATGACTGAAGATATTTTACACCTAATGGAAACAAGAAGACTCAACAAAAATTATCTACCACATATGAAGAAATTCACAGACAAGTCAGAATATTATGTAAATAGGCAAAAGAAGCATGGCTTGAGGAAAAGTGCTTAGAAATTGAAAACCAACACAACAGTCAAAATACCAAATTAGTGCTCAAAAGAATTCAGGAAATTACTAATAAAAGAACAAGTACATCAAAAGGCTGTCTAAACACTAAAGATGGCAAAATCATAATAGAAAAAGATCATATTCTACATGTTTGGACACATTATGTGAACACCTTTATGATGATAACAGAGAGGAACAGTATGATATTAGATTTAATAATGAAGGACCGCCAATTTTTGAGATGGAGGTTCGAAATGTTCTTAAGCATATGAAAGCTGGCAAGGCCCTCGGTGCAGATAAAATCACAACATAAATGATTAAAGCTTTAGAAGAATTTGGACTAGAGCAAGTCACCAGACAGCTGAACATATTATATGATACTGGAGATATACCTTCTGAATTATGTAACTCTGTAGTTATTGCAAACCCAAAGATATAAGAAAACTTAGAATATGATCAACATAGAACAATTAGTATAATAAGTCACGTCACAAAGAGTTTGCTACGAATTATCATGCAAAGATTGTGGAAGAAAATACAACCTCAAGTAGGGAAAAAACAATGAGGGTTTGTAGAAGGAAAGGGTACAGTAAATACTATGTATATGCTGCGAACAGCTATTGAACGTGCTATAGAAGTAAACATGGATATACATCTTTGCTTTATTGACTATACAAAGGCTTTTGATAGAGTTAGACATGTCAACATAGTGGATATGCTTGCATATCTACACGTTGATGGGAAAGACACTAGAATTATAAAAAAAATGCATATATTGGAAACAAAAAGCTGTAATAAGGATTAATAATGCAATGGGACAATATCAGCCTATTAAGAGAGGTGTTAGGTAGGGATGTGTAATGCCTCCATATCTTTTATTTCCTATACAGTCAAAATATTTTCAGAAATGTAGAGGCTATAAATGGAATCAGCATTGGAGGATGATACATAAATAACATTAAATGTGCAGATGATACAGTATTGATTGCAGACAATGCGCAATATCTGTAACAATTAGTGGATGTGTTTGTTGTACACAGTAAGCAACCGGGGTTAGAATTAAATTGCAAAAAGACACAGGTTATGGTCGTCACTAGAAAGAACGAAGTGCCACTATATAATATACAAGTAAATGGAAATATTCTTCAACAAGTGAATCAGTACAATTATATCGAAACAATCATAACATCTGATGGGAGATGACATGAAGAGATTAGAACAAGAATCGCCATGGCGAAAGTAGCCTTAAGCAAGATGAAAATCATTTTGACCGATACAAAGATGTCAACTGAAAGGAGAAAAATAGTGTGGAGGAGAAACATAGAGCCTGTTCTTTTGTATGGATGTGAAACTTGGACAATGAGAAGTCAAGCTGAAAAACATCTGATGGCTGCAGAAATAGGTTTCTGAAGAAAATGAAAGAATACCATGGACAGACAGGCAAACCAATGACTACGTACTACAGGAGACAAATGAAAATCGTAAATTGATTAGATAAATTAGACGGAGACAGTCACATTTTTGGATATGTTATGAGAAGAAATGGATTGGAAAACTTAGTGACAACTGGCAAGATCGAAGGGAACAGATCAAGAGGAAGATCGAGAGGAAAATACCTAAATGGCTTAGCCACATGGCATGGACGAGACAGGAATACTGAGCTGATCCACGACACCAATGATCGAGTGAAATGGCGAGTCATGAACGCCCAGGCTTTCCGGCATGGCACATGTTTGATTGACTGATAGAGTGCGTGTGTGTGTGTGTGCGCGTGCGAGTGTGTATGTGTGTGTGTGTATGTATGTGTGTGTGTGTATGTATGTATGTATGTTTATATGTATGTATGTATGTATGTATGTATGTGTGTATGTATGTATGTATGTATGTATGTATGTATGTATGTATGTATGTATGTATGTATGTATGTATGTGTGTATGTGTATGTGTATGTGTATGTATGTATGTATGTATGTATGTATGTATGAGAAGAATACGACAAAGTCTACAAACAGTGGTTCTCGTCTGAAGTCTTCCCTGCTCATACAGTTAGTTCCACTGCCTGTCAGGACTGTCAGGACATCACAGCCTATGAAAAGAGAACCCCTGGTCTTCGGAAGTAGCATTTGTGACAGTGCAATGAAGGGCGACAATCTATTCTATTTATTAAGGTGAAATAACTGTGGGGTTTTATTTTATTACATTTTTTAATGATTATCTTAGCGGGTTATAACTTATATAATATAAAGATAATATTTTTATATTCACATTAATAATCTACGCTATACATACTAGATATTTACCCATTTATTATTTTATTACGCTTAACATTTTAATAATAAATTATGCCTGTTTAGTATATTTTTAAACCAGATTTTCGCCACTCGCTTATAGTTGATACATGGGTACCCACTATGGACTCCTGCCGAAGCTATCATTCTGAGCCGTGGAACAGTTTATTCATGCAACCAACTCTGGATACTCGAGGAAACTCGAATGATGGAATAAATCATTTTTCCAATCTGTCATATTGACTTTGGTCTCCTCAACGAAGGGTTCGATATCTACATGGATGGGGTTCGATCACCTCACGTGTCCGGTCCGGTTCGTGCCACCGTGGTGCCCCGATTCGGTACGGATCGCGTGACGACGTCCGGTTCGGTTCGTGCCGATCCGCCCGCCGCCACTTGCCGCCTCTCGGCCACCCCCGGGAGACACCGGATATCACCCGGAAGATGTCAACAGGAAGGAGTAAACCGGAAGTGACAACCGAATCCAAGAAATACCCGCCAAAATTTCAAAAATGAGGTCCGCCTTCATTCTGCAGCCATATCCTTCAAATAGTTTTTAAAAAATGACGTCATCTATGACGTATTGCTCCAAATTTCCTCCTGAGTTACCCCCTACGTTACTACGTAGTATGTCAGGTGCAAATGGGACCGAAAATGAGGGCTATGGAGGAGGTCTACCGTTCGTATTTCCTTATATGAATGTTATACCTCCCCCACTGGCCCTCATAGAAAGAAGTTCTCATTCTGGAAAAATTGGTGGATATTTTCTTGGGTTACGTCCGGTTGTCACTTCCTGATAACTACGTCCGGTTGATAGTTACGTCCCACAATAGGGGCCACCAACCCACCCCTAATGAGGTCCTGTCCTGATCATATGTAGTATAAACTACACTTTGATCTGACCCAAAAGATCGCTTGTCCATATTCAGTGTTAGGAAAAAAGACTGAAGCCAGATTACGGTTATTAATTCTATATATGGGTATATTGCCACAATTAATAAACAGGTAATGACATATAGACACTGATTAATTCTAAACAAAATAACACTAGAGACCAGTCTCAATAGTATACATTCAAATAACTTAACATAACCAGTGAAGTTTGCAAATTAGTCATTAAGACAATATTTTCTTAAAATATCCCCAGTTAGAATTCAAAGGGGAGTAGATGGTCTCGTTATGCAGCAAGACATATCATTGTTTTGGTTCCTATCCCAAGACGAGAACCAAAGGTCTGACTAAAAACCACAATGTTTTGAACAACGAACATTTCTTAAATGTTCTCATCACCCAAGAGGCGGGTGGGGGAACCAATATGTGGTTTAAGACTGACGGGACGAGTGTCTGTACTTATCAACAGCATCGTGCTTCCCCAACATATTTGTACATAAAACGACAAGAACAATCAGATTATGTATCATCTACACCTCTCCTCGTTTAATATTCATTGTATTGTTTTTCTATATATGTTTTATCTGTATTTAGATTTATTATATTTGTTCTCTTCGAATCGTTTTGTTTCCTTTTTTATATTGGTGTTATTGTTTTTTGTTGTATACCTGATATACCTTAACCTCAAAGGGGTCACTTGATTACCTCTTACATTATCTCACACCACTACCATAGTCATAATCGCACCTTCACCTAAACTTTAAGGGGTCAGTTGACTACCATTTTGAAGAAAACATTATTTATCGCCCTTTGTGGGGGAATCTATAATCCGTCAGCCACCTCCACAAAACGAGCTCGTTGGGCCCGCGTTACACTACTGCAAGATTCTGCAAAGGACATGCTACTAAATGAATGAATGAATGAATGAATGAATGAAAAGATGAATGGTGTTAAAGTACCCAAAAAACGCTTATATACATTGACTTTATGGAACCACTTGCCTTCCTGGATTCTTTCGCTGCCTTACTGTTCTGTAATATCTCAATAAGCATTCTGTTATACTCATTTTTAATGTTGCCTACATCGACTTTGTTACAATTCGAAAAATGGAAGACATCTTTAGAATATAATGTTTACCACAATGTAGATAATGGGGGGGGGGGGGGGGGGAAAGAGAGAGAGAGAAGAACGTAAAGAAACAAGTCTTAGGCGTGGGAAACACACAGGAGTTAAGACTAATGTAGAGGTGAAGCGAGTGACTGATTCCCGGGATATGCAATTGAGATGATGAGATGAGTTAATGTTCAATGTTTGAAGACAGTAAAGGGAAGATGTGCTATTTTGATAATGCTTATTGTATAACGATGCCATAACTGTACTTACGTGGTCGTGCAGTAGCTGTAGAAAACAGAAACGTCTCATTGTGTATGTGTGTGTATATATATATATATATATATATATATATATATATATATATATATATAAATATATATATATATATATATATATATATATATATATATATATATATATATATATATATATATATTCTTCTTCTTTCGATTGCATGACATATTTTCATAACTGCAATGTTCTCTCTTGTATAAATGTAACTTTAACTGTCTTTTTTAGTTCAATCAGTGGCCCATACTGTAGATTTTCCATTGCCGACTCTCTCTCTCTCTCTCTCTCTCTCTCTCTCTCTCTCTCTCTCTCTATATATATATATATATATATATATATATATATATATATATATATATATATATATATATGTATATATATATATATATATATATATATATATATATATATATATATATATATATATATATATATATATATATATATATATATATATACGCACACACACACAAATACATATATGTGTGTGTTTGTGTGTGTGTACGATTGCAGCTAGGTTATCACAATGATCTGCCTTTTTCCCAGTGCTCTTTAATGTCTACTCCAGCAGAGTCGCATTTATTGAGACACCAGGTTCTGATAGAATCTTGACATGTGCGTTATAAACCCAGACAAAGCATCAGTTGCGTGGTACTTCCTGGATAACAGGATTGTTAAGGTAGATGCCCGATGTATTATATTGAACGGATGTCCTCTTGGTAGAGAGAGTAAATTGAATTACTTGGGTATAACCATAGACAGGTGTAAGTCTTTTAAACATCATGTAGAACAGGGGTGGAAACAAAAGGCCCGCGGGCCGCATGCGACCCACCGGGGGTCTGTTGCAGCCCTCTGAGGTAGGTCAAAGCAGCATAAATGTTAACTGTAATGTACATATCACCAAAAGAACATTACATCATGAGTCGTTCGTATCATATATTTTTAGATTTTAGCTAAGAGAAATTTGAAATATCTTGCATTTTTGGGGGAAAAATTAAATGCTTTTGAGCTATTTTAAGTATCCGCATTTTCGGGAAAATTCATAGATGTTAGCTATTTCAAATATCCCGTTTTTTTGACACTCAAGATACTTACATTTTTGTTTGACGCTAGCTGTTGATAAACCAGTCTCCCTGACTAAAGAGTTATCGTCTTTCTCCGTAATCCCGTGTATCCACGTAGTGTATCGCAGCTTCGCAAGATTCGGTAGTGGATCGCGTCGCGCTCGTTACTTACGGGGTATGTGAGCCGGTAGCTCAGAAAGCAATGGCAAACTACTGAGCGTAATCTTGCCAAGAAATCAACAACAGCGGTAAAATGCGGTGGTGACAGCGATGTCATGTTTTTAAAAAAAAAAGGTGTTGATAAAATGAGACTTCAACTTCTGATATGTATGTTTTGTGGTCTTTGGCTTCTTCGGGAAGCTAGCACACTATTGGTCTCATAATCGTAACTACTTTCATCCCAGCTTGCAGAAGTTCCGTATTATTCTGTAGTTTCGTTATTTTATCGCCACTGTGTCTGGAGAGATGTTGCGATAGACGTTAAAATACATATTTTTCTTATTTATGATAAGAGTTCAAACTACTTAAACCAAGTATCCTGTCTACCACATCGATTCTATAGGTAAGTAAACCCTGAAATGTTTTATTTATGTAATTTAAATTAATTAATTATTGTTAATTAGTATTACCCGAGGTGTTTTATTTATTTTTTTTTTTTTAAATTAAAACCGAAGACCTACCATGACGTCAACTAGTAAAGACGCTGAACCACCGCAGTTCTCCTTATTCTTGTTAACCATCGTCCATTCCCATTAACTGTTACTATATATTTCACGTTTCGTCTTCGTAGTTTGTCAGATCGTTGCAATTGTTATCCAGATTATATTTCGTGTAGTTGTGTGTCAGTTTGTGTTTGTTTGTTCTGTGCTGACGAAGGCTTTAGCAGCAACGTCCAATTTGTTTCTCGTATTCATGTTTTAGTAAAGCTCACAATCTACTTCTCGTTTTTTGGTGATTCATTCGTTGGACCAAAGAAGAGAAGAATCACAAAAGAAATAAGAATTGTTCAAGACAGGTGGACTATAAAGTATGTTTTTCGTGGAAATTAAAACAAAGCCCATTTCCTTGATATGCAACGAATCTGTTTCTGTTTTGAAAGAGTATATCATCAAACGGCACTGCGAGACTAAACATGCAATTAAGTTTGAAAAGTACAAGGGGCAATTTCGACAAGACCAAGCAAATGACTTTTTAAAAGAAATTCTGCACAACAAAAGATATTTACTAGAGCAGGTTCAGAGTCAACATGCTATGTAAAAAACTAGCTATGCAGTAGTCATGATACTAGCAAAAAAAAAAAAAAAATCGAAGCCATATTAAGATGGTGAAATGGTTAAGGAATGTTTGGAGAGCATCGTTGAAATTATGTTTCCAGAAAAAAAAAAAGATTTCTCAAAAATAAGTCTGTCTCGTCAGTCTATTACTAGACGTGTGGACGATATTGGAAAACATTGAAGATAATTTGAAAAAGTCGAGCATCCGAGTTTATATTTTATGATCTAGCGTTGGATGAAAACACAGATATGCCAGATAGTGCAATACTGGCAATTTTTATCAGGGGTGTTGATGTCCATTAAAAAAAAAAAAAGAGAGAAGAATTAGCGGCACTGTATCCACTTATATTTGCACCGTGCTGTCTTGACAGACGATATTTTGTTTAATTGTGCTTAAAAAGGGCATAATAACTACAACCCATGGCGGTAGCGAATGTGACTGATAAGGCCAATTAGCAATGGGAAAGATCAATTAATTAATAAGATGTATGATCATATGATCGTAGACCCCGAGGTAGACCATGAAGACGGTGGAGAGATAATACATATACAGACCTACAAGCACCTGGAACCAACGACTGGCAAGAGAAGGTCCACCAGAGAGACGAATGGAGACCGATTGTATCTGCATCAAAGAACCTCAATGGCTCGGAACGCTGAAGAAGAAGAAGATGATCACATGTTTGCATTTCAAATGAAACTTGGTCTTTAGGAACAACAGTTGGGGACGAAAAAGATTACTCACTTTCCTACATTGACATTGCAACCAGACGACACATGGGAGACGGAGAATAAATATCTGCCTTAAACCTCGAATTTAACGACCGATTTCATGATTTTGTAAAATAAAATAAAAACCATGTGCTTTTTTGTCCATTTGCAACGCCATTCGCAGTAGACGTGAATTTATAACTAGGAAGATTACAAATGGAACATTGTGAAATGTGTTGTGATACACAGTTAAAGGAGAAATTCTATCAAGTTGGTTTGGAAGCGTTCTATAAAATGTATTTGGACAAGGATAAATATCCTGCGTTTTAGAAATATGCTCTGTCGATGGTTTCGCTATGTGGAAACACGTATGCGTGTGAACAGCTTGTCAGTCGCACGAAGCACATCAAATCATAAGTGAGAACACGAATTACTGATGATTATTTGGAAAACTGTTTGCGTGTACCGACAACATCAGTCGAGATCAATTTTGATGCATTTACTTCTGCAACACAAAGTCAGATGTCTCACTTTCGAATAGTCTCTAAATTGTCTAATACATATGTTTGATTCTCAGTTATGTTTTATTTTCTTCAAAAAATCAAAACAAACATATACTTTAAACCAGGCAAACGTTTGACCACAATCTCACCTACTGGAAAGCGACGATGTGGTCGAAGCTGTAGCACGCTTGCATGTTTACTTTAATTAACTCAAACACACACATAATTAGGTGCCTGGCCCGGCAAGAAATATTATTTCTTAAATTTGGCCCGACTGCTGAAAAGGTTGGCCACCCCTAATGTAGAGGCTTTGGTGGTGTTGGCTGGTAGTGGACTTAATGCTGTGAGGGCGATGGCAGCAGCTGGGGTAGAACAGATGATGCTTTACAGGCGCTTCCAGCAGTTAATAATTTCTGTCGAGTATGGTTTGGGGCTCCTGACGGTATCCAAGAGCCAGCTTGAATGTTTGGAGCGCATGCAGAGTGCGGTCATGCGTGTGAGTCTGGGGTGCACAGGGGGGACACCAATTGTTGCATGGGGCGTATCCTAGCGCTGCCAACAGTGGCGGATGGGCATAGGGTCCTTCAGGCTAAGTAGTGCCTGGGAGTGGCTGCGGATAGGGATCACCTCGGGGCCAAGGATGTCGTCGGGAGTCATGGATTGGGACGAGACAGGTCCTGGATGGCACAGGCGGAGATATCTATGCGTCGGGTTTGTAATCTGGGGGGCCATCGGTCGTCAGGGGAAATGCTGGGGTTAACGACAGACAGGATGTACTATCACAATGTGTTGTTAACACATGGCCGTGAGTGCTGGGAGTTGGCAACGGTCCGCACAGATTTTGATGTGCAACAGCTGATCCAGAGTGGTGCACATCGGGAGTGACATGGTGATCTATGTTGATGGGTCAGTGGTGGGAAACAGGCGGGGTCGTTGGGGTTTCATTGTGAAAGTAATGGACGATTCTTGAAGAAAGGGGGGGGGGGAGGTATGGCATGTGAGGCTACGACCTCCAGCATGAGAATTTAGGTGGATGGAGTCACAGCGGCATTCTGTTTATTGGGGGAGACAATTGAAACGTGGGCCGTCATGTTCTGCCATCTCACTCAATCACCAGAGTCGTGGATCAGCTCAGTATTCATGTCCAGACGATGCCATGCGGCCAAGCCATCCAGGTATTTACTTCTCGGTCTTCGCCTTGGTCTCTTCCCTTCCCCTTCCCGTTGGTCTCTTGCCTTCGATCTTGCCAGTCGTCACCAAGTTCTTCAAGTCATTTCTTCTCATATCTTCAACCTGCCCAAACAATTTTACTGTCTACGTCTAATGACTCTAATCAGCTTACGATCTTCATTTGTTTCTTGAAGAACTTGTTCATTGGTTTTTCTGTATGTCCATGGTATTCTTTGCATTCTCCTCAGAAACCACATCTCCACTGCCATCAGCTGTTTTTCATCTTGATTGCTTATTGTCCACGCTTCACATCCATACAAAAGTATAGGTTCTATGTAGCATCTCAACACTCTTTTTCTCGTTTCATTTGATATCTTTTTATTGGTCAGTATGCTTTTCATCTTGTAAAAGGCTACCTTCGCAATGGCAATTCTTGTTCTAATCTCTTCAAGGCATCTCCCATCAGATGTTATGACTGTGCCGAGATAACTGTATCGATTCACTTGCTTAAGAATATGCCCATTTACTCGTATATCACAATGTGGTATTTCCTTCTTCCCAGTGACGACCATAATCTGTGTCTTCTTAATATTCAATTCTAACCCTAGTTGTTCACAGTGTGCAACAATCGCATCTACTAAATTTTGCAGGTCCTGTTCATTGTCTGCAATCAAGACTGTATCATCTGCATATCTAATGTTATTGATGTATCGTCCCCCAGTGTTGATTCCTTCCATATCTTCTATATTTCTGAAAATATTTTCACTGTACAGGGAAAAAAGATCTGGAGACATTACACATCCCTGTCTCACACCTCTCTTAATAGGCTGATATTGACCTACATAGTTATCAATTCTGATGGCAGCTTGGTGTTTCCAATATATGTATTTTACAAGTCTAAGGTCATTTTCATCAATTTGTAGATTTTCAAGCATCCTTATCATGTCGACATGTCTCACTTTATCGAAAGCCTTTGTGTAGCCAATCAAGCAAAGATGCATATCTTTGTTCACTTCTATAGAACGTTCAATTACTGTTCTCAGTATGTACACAGCATTTACTGTATCTTTGCCATATACAAACCCACGTTGTTCATCTCCTATTTCGGGTTGTATTTTGTCCCTAACTCTTTGCATGATAATTCTTAGCAGGATCTTCGTGATGTGGCTCATTATACTAATTGTTCGATGCTGATCGCATTTCAAGGCTCCTGACTTCTTTGGGATTGCAATAAATATAGAATTACATAATTCAGGAGATATATTTCCCAGCATCGTATATTGCGTTCAACAGTCTGGTGACTTGGTCTATTCCATATTCTTCTAAGGAATTGATCATTTCTATTGTGATGTTATCTGTATCCGAGGTCTTGCCAGTTTTCATATGGTTAAGAGCATTCTGAACCTCCATCTTCAAAATTGATGGTCCTTGATTATTATTCCGATGATGATATTGTTCTTCTCTTGTATCATCATAAAGGTCTTTTATATAATCTGACCACGCGTGTAAAATCTGATCTTTTCCTATTATGAATTTGCCATCTTTGGTTTTAGGCAACCCGTTGATGTGTGTGTTCTTTTTTTTAGTGATGTAATTAATTCTTGTGTGCATTAATTTGGTATTCCGGGTGTTGTGTTGGTTTTCAATCTCCTTGCAATTTTCATCAAGCCATGT
The DNA here is from genome assembly GCA_014155875.1 of Cepaea nemoralis. Taxonomy (NCBI): domain Eukaryota; kingdom Metazoa; phylum Mollusca; class Gastropoda; order Stylommatophora; family Helicidae; genus Cepaea; species Cepaea nemoralis. Next base: position 250,167 of record JACEFZ010026184.1, on the reverse strand, counting down.
TTCTTTTGCCTCTTTGCATAGCTTCCTAATTTTCCTGTGAATCTCTTCATATTTTTCCTTATTATTTTTGTTATTTCTTCTTACTTCCATGAGTTTTAAGATGTCTTCCGTCATCAATTTCGTGCGTCCTATTATCTTAATTTTTGGAATGGTTGTTTCTGCAGCTTGGTTGATTGATTTCTTTTATCTCCCATTGGTCACTGACATCTTGAAATAATATTTCCACATCGGACAATGCGTCGAATCTGTTCTTTACCTCTACATTGAATTTATGTTTTATTTCCTCACTCTTCAGTTCATGTAGATCATATTTTGTATTTATTTGTGAATATTTGACTTTCTTTAATTTTATATGTAAATTTCTTAAGATTAATCTATGGTCGCTGTAGCAGTCTGCGCTAGGTATAGTTTTTGCGACTTTTAAAGCATTTCGAAAACTTCTGTTGATAAGAATGCAATCAATCTGATTTCTGATCTTATTATCAGGACTCCTCCATGTCCATAATCTCCTTGGGTGCTGTTGATACCAGGTGTTTCCAATAATCAAATCATGCTCTTTTGCCCACTGTACAAGTCTGCAACCCCTGTCATTTTGTTCCCCTAGTCCATACTTGCCTACTATTCATCCGTCATGTTGATTTCCAGCCTTGGCATTCAAGTCACACATTATGATATTTACTTCAGAATTCTTGCACTTCTTGAAGGCTTTCTCTAAATCATTATACAATTCATCAATGTTGTCATCACTACTGTCTGCTGTTGGTGCGTCAACTTGGATGATTTTGACATCAAAAGGTCTTCCACTCAACTTCACAAGTAACACTCTGTCTGATACAGTCCAATATCCTTTGATCGATTTTGCTCTCTGTGTATCCATTATAATTGCTACTCCTCGCTGTTATTTCTCTCCACCAGAATAGATTATTCTATATTCCGCAGAAGTTATAATGCCCATTCCTGTCCATTTGGTCTCACATATACCTGAAAGGTTAATATTTAATCTTCTCATTTCATTCTTAATGTTATCAAATTGTCCATCCCCACTCATAGTTCTTACACTCCAAGTTCCTACTTTCAATGTTGATATTTTTTTTGCACTCAGTCGCCTGATGGAGTCACCTGGTGCACATGACTACCCCTACAGGGCGTAGTTGCTCCTATGGAGCACCCATTTACGCCGTTTCTCTGATTATGGATAAGACTGCAGTACTTGATATTCTTAGCATCTGTAAAGAAGGTAGTTTGCCATTGCAGGGACATTCAACATATCGTTCGTAAGAAACTACAATATCGGAAGGTGTTTACAGTGGGTACCACGGATGTTGACCGACCACCAAAAAAATAGGAACGCATGGGATAGGGTTTGAACCACTTGCTGAGTTACAGAGTGGAGAGTTATGCATTTCTCTTCCGCACAATGGCAGGCGATGAATCATGGTGTCACCACTTTGAGCAAAGTAGCAAAGGAGAGAGCTGCAATGGATGCATGCTGGATCACCAAAAACCACAAAAATTCAAGTTACAGGTTTCCGCTGATAAGGTTATGCTAAGCGCATTTTTTTTTAACCATGAAGGGCTATTGTTGGCGGACTTTAAAGAACCTGTTGTCAACATCAACTCTACCCACAACTTGCAAACAATAGACAAGCTACAAAAAGCCATCAAGAATAAATGATCTGGCATGCTTTCTGGCGGTTTGATTTTGTGGCACAATAATGCTCATCCGCATAATGCAAGGATTGTGCAGGAAGCATTAGCAAGGAAGACGAGGGAAATTTTGCAACATCCAGCCTATAGACCTGATTTGTCACCATGTGATTTTCATTTGTTTGGACCTCTAAACAAAACTCTCAAAGGGCAACGATTTCACACAGATGCAGACGTATTGAACGCGGCAATCAATTGGTTCAGTGAGCAACCACAATACTATTTTTGCGGACGGCATTCTCCGCATACCTTAGCAATGGGAAGCTTGCCTGAATAACTACGGCAACTTCTTCTGACCAACCCAAGGTGCATAATTCATTCAAAATGAATGCTTTGTTTAATTCTACCATACCTGTTAACGTTTCTTTCATGCTTTTGCAATAAAGCCATTGGAACGCGTTTCAAATGAACATCAGTTATATATATATATATATATATATATATATATATATATATATATATATATATATATATATATATATATATATATATATATATATATATATATATATATATATATATATCATCATCATCAGCATCAACATCTTCCACTTTTGCAGTCAAGCATCGTGGGGAGGAATAATTGGCTATCCAGCGCCCGATAGGTAGCATTTGATAGTGTCTTTCCTTGTGATGATAAAATGTCTTTCTTCTTCGGTGTCCTCTTGGTCTCGTCGCAGGTGATCTCTGACGTAAGGCTAGCGATACAATACGAAATATTGAGAATATCTTTTGAATGCAATGTTGATCACAATGTAGACAGAAACAAAAAGAGAACGTCAATAAAAAAAGCCATAATCATGGATTAGAGACCGGTGTTAAAAACAAATGTAGAATTGAAGCGAATTGCTGATTCCCGGTATATGTACTTGAGATGATGAAATGAGTTAAGTTTCAACGCTTAACAACACGTAAGTGATGATGTACAATGTTGATTCTGCATATTGTGTAATGGTGAAATAACTGGACTTACTTGTAGTAGCTGTAGAAAAAAGAAACGACATATTGTATGTATGTATGTATGTATGTATGTATGTATGTATGTATGTATGTATGTATGTATGTATGTATGTATGTATGTATGTATGGATGTATGTATGTATGTATGTATGTATGTATGTATGTATGTATGTATGTATGTATGTATGTATGTATGTATGTATGTATGTATGTATGTATGTATGTATGTATGTATGTATGTATGTATGTATGTATGTATTTGTGTGTATGTATGTATGTATGTATGTATGTATGTATGTATGTATGTATGTATGTATGTATGTGTGTATGTATGTATGTGTGTATGTGTGTATGTATGTATGTAAGTATGTATGTATGTATGTGTGTATGTATGTATGTATGTATGTATGTATGTATGTATGTACGATGTATGTATGTATGTATGTATGTATGTATGTATGTATGTATGTATGTATGCATATATGCACGATTGTATGTATGTATGTATGTATGTATGTATGTATGTATGTATGTATGTATGTATGTATGTATGTATGTATGTATGTATGTATGTATGTATGTATGTATGTATGTATGTATGTAAGTATGTATGTATGTATGTACAACTGTGTACATATGTGTATGTATGTGTGTAAGTGTGTGTATGTATTCGTATACGTGTATGATTGCATATTTGAGTGTATGTATGTATGTATGTATGTATGTATGTATGTATGTATGTATGTATGTACGTACGTACGTACGTATGTATGTATGTATGTATGTATGTATGTATGTATGTATGTATGTATGTATGTATGTATGTATGTATGTATGTATGCATGTATGTATGCATGCATGTATGTATGCATGTATGTATGTATGTATGTATGCATGTATGTATGCATGTATGTATGCATGTATGTATAGTAGTATACAATGTTGTATTTACTTAGCATTTGTGGTGGCAACCACTGATATTTTACTATATAAAAAGTCTATCACCACAACCGAAACGTCATATTTTACGACCACAAGTGACCTCAATATTTTGAACTTGGCGGATGTTTTTCTTGGTTCCGGGTGACTACTTCCGGTTGTCGTGATGACTACTTCCGACTGACTTCTGGTTCCGTGGCACACGGGCGGCGGCGGTGCGGGGGTGGTGGGGCGGGCGGGGCGGACAACGAGACAAGCCCCGGTCATGTGGAATACTTATATAAGTAGACCAAATAGTTTTCGGGTTCGAGTCCCAGCCGAGCGGACGTCGGCGCGCGATCCGACCGGGCGGGAGTGGGGGAACCGCGGCGGTGGGTGATCGAACCCCAGTCTAGACCACGAGGTAGACCAAGAAGACGGTGGAGAGATAATATTTATACAGACCTGCAAGCACTTGGAATCAACAAATGGCAAGAGAAGGTCAACCAGAGAGATGAATGGAGACGGATTGTATCTGCAGCAAAGAACCTCAATGGCTCGGAACGCTGAAGACGAAGAAGAAGAAGCAGAAGAAGAAGAAGAAGAAGAAGAAGAAGAAGAAGAAGAAGAAGAAGAAGAAGAAGAAGAAGAAGAAGAAGAAGAAGAAGAAGAAGAAGAAGAAGAAGAAGAAGATAATCATGGATAAGAGAACGGTGTTAAAAAATAATGTAGAATTGAAGCGAGATGCTGATTCCCGATACATCTACTTGAGATGATTGATTAATTGATTGTTTGATTTAGGAATCGACATCACAGCATTCGGGGCATTCCCATAAGTGCTCCGTCCCAATCCTCAGCAGCCAGCAAAGAGTTCCAACACTAATAGTACCAGTAGGAATCTGATTATAAGTCCGTCTCGCCTTTCCTCTGAGCGTTGAGCGTCGGCCAAATCCCTTCGTCGCTCCTCGTTGTCTCATTCTTGCCAGACCATGGTAATCCATTTGCTCCTCCGAGGTGTGCACGTGCTCCTTCGCCGCAACCGCGTCTGCCTTGTCACATATCAATACTCCACCGAGTTCTGCAGAGCCAGCCAATCTGTCCGCCTGTTAATTTCCCAGCAGGGACGCAGAGGTGTTTCCAAGGCACCAGGGCCGGGTTATATACTGGCCAAGACCTATTGACGCGTCCTCGTCGAGCGTCCTGGGCAACAGGTCCCTTCGGGGTCCTGGCTGAAGTCAATAGGATCGCTGATTCCTCCGAAGTCGGAGAGTGTCTGCCTGTACGGCGAGGAACCACCAGTCTGCACACCAATAAGCCAGACATGGGACAACGGATACTCACGCAAACCTCAGGTCCTGTATGACATCACACTGATGTTGGACAACAGGATGTTTTCATCCGACAATCAGGACTTCGCGTTGGAGCTCAAGCCAACGAACACAAGCAAGCAAGCAAGCATTTCCCAGCACACCGGCATGCCTCGGAGAAAAGATCCAAGCGATGCTTGTCACCCGTGACCTCCGAAGCGAAACAAGCCACTCCGCACGAAGTCTGCCCATCCTCACCCTCGTCAGCATGCTTTTTGAGTCAATTACAATCACGATGTGTGTGTGTTTGTCGTATTCTCCATCCAAAGGAGGGCCTCAGTGACTGCCTCCACCTCCATTCTTAAGCTGGATTTTGTGGTATCATATGCCAGGCTCTCCTGCCCCAAACATCGACCATAAGCTTTGGCTATGAACCCCCAGCCACGTCTCTCACCTCTTGACACCGAACCATCTGTCTAGATAATCACATCACCTGAGCGAGCATTGTCCTGAATTAGTTGCTGGATTTCCGCTTTCGTAGCCCCTGCTGGCCACACCCTGCACTGCCGGTTTAATGTGATTATAACTCTGCACAAGTATGACTACTCCGCTGGCACTCTGACCCAGTGCTCTCCACGCCTAATTTTCTCCAAGGGGCACACCTGTCTGATCGTATCCTCAGTCTGAGCCATCCATGATTTCCCTCTTATCAGTCGCTGACCCTTACCTGCGTCCAGCGCCTCATGCAGTGGGTAATCTGTGTCTGCAGCTACTCTGAGGTATGCCTTCGCCTGCATCACCCTGAGCCTACCAGCAGCAGTCGGCAGCCCAAGGATGTAACGCATACACACTACTGGAGTGTCTCTAGTGCATCCCAGAATGACCCGCATAGCTTCGTTCTGTATGGGCTCTAACTTCACCAGCTGACTCTCTGAGACAGTGAGCAGACCTAATCCATAATCAATTACTGAGAGGATCAAGTGCTGGTATAGTGTGAAAAGCATTCTATGCACTATGTCCATTGCAGCCGTAGTTTTAAGTGCATTGAGTCCCTTTTGTGATCTTGTCACGACAGTCTCCACATGAGATGATGAAATGGGTTAATTTTCAACATTTAAAAACACAAAAGGGATGATGTATTATGTTAATTATGCATATTGTGTAACGATGAAATAACTGGACTTACTTGTAGTTCCTGTAGAAAACAGACAATAAATATTGTATTCATGTATGCATACATGCATACATACATACATACATACATACATACATACATACATACATACATACATACATACATACATACATACATACATACATACATACATACACATACATACATACATACATACATACATACATACATACATACATACATACATACATACATACATACATACATAAATACATAATACATACATACACACACATACATACATACATACATACATACATACACACACACACATATACATACATACATACATACATACATACATACATACATACATACATACATACATACATACATACATACACACGCACGCACATACATACATACATACATACATACATACATACATACATACATACATACATTCACGCACACATGCACGCACGCACGCACGCATGCACGCACGTACCTGCTTACTTGTTATAGGTGGCAATGATGGGTTAATGTTTAATCTATGTTGTTAGAACATGTAGATAATAAATAGAAGTGAAGAAAATAATGTATTCAATTGCAGGGACGCCATGCAGATTGATAGATACTAGGCGTAGGAAATAATGCGCCATTAATACGCGGAGTGCATATCAGCAATTATAATGTAATCATGATAACTGCCGATGAAGTGTGGCGTTCCTGAGGGAGAACAGTCAAATGTATCTGGAACTGATTTTGGTAAAGGGGTTTCTCATTTAGCATTGAAGTCTGGTGTCACATCTGTTTCCAGAATGCAGTAGTGTTTGTGTTAGTATATCAAACTGGGAGTTTTATGTGTAGTAAATCATGGTGCTTGTTTTACCAAGGGAAGGGTGTAATTTAATGCTATGTACCACCTTTCGCAAAGATATTTATATGCACTTGCTTTGCAACATGAAACGTAAGGAAAGGAGATTTATAACTGATATACTGCAGAAAGAATGGGGAAAAGAGGACATAAATGTACATCTAGTAACAAAGAATAGTAACTGAGATGGTTTGCATTAGACAACACTGGTTAACATTAATGTGTAATAAAAATGACATAATATATATATATATATATATATATATATATATATATATATATATATACTACACCGGTTGTTATATTAGTACTGATATTATGTATCTGCCCATGAACATTGATATGTTTTGATTCTGTATCATATGGATGATGCACTCCTACCATTATTGTGTACTTTCACTTGATACTATGGTGTGTTTATTTTATTAACTGTCTTAGTGGCATCAGAGAGTTCCCCAATTGAGTTCCTGTGTAACACATGTTTATCTTTAACTGTCTGTGCAAATTGTGATTCTTCTATGTGCAAGTGTTACATTGTCACATTCTACAAATATGGTGATTCCATATGGTGATATGTGTGTCTGTTGTTTTTCGTAGTTGGACATGTCTTGCTCGTTGGTTGTTTGTAATGCTAATCAAATGTTGTAACTTGTATTGTAGTGCTTGCATTCTTCATGCAAGCTTGGACATTGTTAGGGTATTTGTCCAGTGAAGTCCCTATGTTGAGGCAACTGAATATCTGAGGGTAGCGGAGTCCATAATGATGTCTTTTGTTGTATAGGAGTAAAGCGTACTATCAAATGTGGAGCACAGGAGTACAACCTGTCAATATGTTTTATATTACGGAAAAGAGTACGGTGTGTTAGAAAAACAGTTGCCAGTGTGCGTAACAGTAGGTAGAGAATTGTAGAGCATTAGACTGAAGATATAATAGGTAGTGTTCGGTTGTGGCTATATCATGGACTTAACATTGACATGTTGTATGAACATGTGGTCTATAGGGAATACTGTGTTGTCCTGTGGTACCAGTGACTTGGTACAAATTAATGCATAAAATATTATGTAATGTGTAGACATGGAACTTATTATGGGTTCCTTGTCGTCGCCGCTGAACGTGTTGCATGGAGGGCAACTATCAGAAATGGAATAAAGGCAACGGAGAAAATGATTGCAGATAAAGCACACAGAGCGTGAGAGACGTAAGATGGTGCAAAATGGTGGAAATTACCATGTTTTTACATGCACCTACTGTGGGCAAACGTTTGCAGCAAGAATTGGCCTTACCAGCCACACTCGCCACCGCCATGGTTCGTAGTTATTAAGCCTTTTTGAAGCACAGTGTACCAAACTATCGTCTGTCAAGACGGAAAGGTGCCAATGATGAATGGTAAATGTAGCCATTTTGGTAAGTAGGAAAGGTAACCTAATTTGTCAGAACAAAGATGTCATTCTGATATGTGTTAATAGAATTTGTGCTGAGATGTTGTGTTTACTTTCAATGTCTGATGTTTGTTAGCCAAATCAGTGTTGAGATGTTGCATTTGCTTGTGATGTTTGATGTAAGTGACTGTTTGGCTGTAGGGGAAGGTGGAGCAGATTGAGACTGTTGCATTATAAGGTGTTCCGTCCTAACAATATCAAGTGTAATATCATGAGAACAGTGGCACAACTGGAGAAGACAATAAAGTGGGTGAACTGATGATGCAACATTGAATTTGCATTTAACAATTAGAGATGTAGTCACTTTGAAGAAGAATGAGGCAGCAAAGAATGATCATGTCAGACATCAAGGGTTACATCAGAGTAGCAGTAGTACAAGTGGAGGGACTAACAAAATGGATAAGTAGATGTGTGATATTTATGATCTATGGGTTAATTCCTATGTTATATTGTATGTGCTCATTGCTTCATATGTTTAATAAGATTTCTTTACAATGATAATCAAAGATTGTGTTTTCCATTGGTACAGGAGTGGCTGACTAGTTAGTGTCGGTATGTCTGGGTTTATGGTGGGATAGTAAATAGTGTCACAACTCTTTTGTTTATGTCGCATCTTAGGATTTATGTGTAACTTATGTTTCTGTAGTGCCTTATGGTCTGTACAGTGTTGCTTGTGTCAAGGTTCTTTATTGTGTCAGTTTAACCAGCTATTGTTTGGAACACCTGTGTTGTGGTACTTGGTGTATCCTGTTGTCTTAAGTGCTGATGATTGGTTAGGGGTTACCCACTGTTGTTGTTTGATATATACAGTTGTCTGTTGTATCTGTTATTGACATGCAATGTTCTGTTAGAATAAATAAATAAAGAGCTTGTTTATTTGTCCTTGATTGAGTTTGTTTAGTCTCTTTTAGTTTTTACAACCACTATTTCTACCACAATCTAACATCTTAATTCATTCGCTTGGGCTCTAACATGGTGTTTCCTGTGTGAACATCTATAAAATAGTTTCTGCCTCTGTCCAAGACCTCGTATATCTTTTATCTAATTACTATATCTTTTTTGGTCAGTTGAGGGCTGTGTGAGGTTCTCATCTCTTTTACTACTTCTCTTCTTTGGCCGTAACGAAGTCAGAACTACTCTCTACCTCTTAGCACCGTAGCAAAGGAAGCATCAGTCTTTACTGATTGTCTCCTTTTTCTTACCTCGGCTTACAAAATGGCGACCCCGACGAGATCTAGTGACAGCCTTTGAATTTTTCTGTTAGAATTGTTTTAGTATCTAGTGATTGTTTTGTGTAATAGGTCAGTGTTTATGTTTGTGGTGTCCATTGTCTTTGAGTTGTGACATTAGAACCCAGGTTTGCTGCTGAGACCCCCCGGGCATTGCTGCATAAGAGAGGAGTCCCCTGTATGGTGAGTGGGCTCAGATATATTGTCTCCTAGTACACCTCCACTGTATCTTATCCAGAGCAAAGATGGCTCTGTCTTCAACGTTAGGGACCGTAGTTCCCCTCCCAGTTGGTGCCCCTGACGTCACAGGGCCCACTGGTGAAGTCAGGTACATAGTTGCACCTGTGAAGATAGTAGTACCTTGTTTTGGCCAGCAAGGTGGGCCAACTGTTGAGGAGTATGTGAGCAAGGTGAAATCTGCATGGAGGCCTGGTGCGGTGTGTGATGAGGATAAAGTGACATCATCTGGGAGAGTGTTACTCCCAATGTGTGGGAAGAGCTTGAGCTTAGGTCAGTTTGTGGTGACCCTGAAGTGATGCTGCAGACCATTCAGCAGGTGTATGGAGAGCAGCGCAGCATGGTGGAGTTGGCTGCAGTTTTTTTCAAGACCAAACAAGATGCCGGGGAATCCATCAAGGATTTCTCTCACCGGGTCCACAAAGCCTTTCGTTTGGTGCTGGAAGCACAGAGAAAGAGGGACATTGTTGGCCTGGGATCCAGTGATCCTGAGAGACTGGTTTGTTTCACAGTTACATAATGTCCTCAGCAGGAAAATGGCAGAGGAGAAGATATTGGAAGATCCTTCTGTTACTTTCCTCTGTGTTAGAGACTTAGCTATCCGATGGGCTGGTGCGTCATTAGCTCCAGCAGTCTGTGCATGCCAATATGTAAAACTACCAGATAATGACAGTCTCAAAGTGTGGCCTAGTCGCAGCGATGATGATAATATCATTCAGCATGATGATGTGGTGGTGGAGAAGCTTCGAGCTGAGCTAGGTCGGATGAGAGACTTAGCTGATTCGTTGCTGCAGCCCAAGGTACGACGCAAGAGGTGCAACGTTTGTAGAAGCCGGACCCACCTTCAGAACAGGTGTCCGAAGAGAGGGGTTAGTGTTTTTCAGAACCCCTCTGGTGTGGATTATATGAAAGTGTTCTCAAGTGTAAGCCACCAAGACCAGCTGGGCCTTAAGCGACAACAGAGTCCGCCCCGGTTGAACCTTCTAAAGGATCAGCCCCAGCAGTCCAGGTGGGTGCAGTATCAACTTCTGATAGCCAGATGGTTATTCGTGGCAACCAGCGAAATTTCTTTCGCAGGAAGAGGCGGAGGAAGAGGAGACGATGGAAGTCTCCTTGTGTCAGTGTGGTCGACCAGTTAGAGGGTGTTAGACTTGTGACAAATGATCAGGGTGATGTGACCGGTGGTCAGTGTGTTGTGACGGATGCGAGCCAAAATTTTCTGCATACGAATATGTCGACTCGTGACTTTGTGCAAAAAGGGATTGTGAAAGACCACCAGCAAGAACTTATGTCCATTAGACATTGTGAAAAATAGAGACAGTTTTCAGCTACTTAGGAATTCCAGTCTTCTGGATTGACAGCCTTAGTTTAGTTAGTTAATTAGCAGTTATGTTGTGCTGTTTCTGTGTATTATAATTGCAGGTATATAGTGTCATGTGATGACATGTTTTCCTTTTAGAGTGTAAGAACACCAGGAAGACCAGATAAAGAGGGTGTCTCTTTAGATGATGTGGTGCTGCCATTACCACCTTCTGCAGTGAGGAACCCAACGGCAGGGTGCATGTATGATGTGAGTATGTGTGATTTCAGGTTATGTTCATACAGGAAACCCCAATTGGCTGGATGCTGATGTGGGATATTATTGAGATAACAATGTTTTGTTGACTGTCCTTGGTGTTTATATTCAGGTTACATGTGACACATGATGAAATGTTCTTTTTAGTGTAGGGGTACAGCGTATTAGAAACACAAACCACCCAGATATCCCAGTAGCTGCAAGAAGCTTATATTTGATCAGAAGAGACAAATAGTAGTATTTTTAAATACATTTTGTTTGATTTTCCAGAGTTTACGGTAAGTGGTAACCAATATAAAGGTTACTGGTTTATTGTTTGTGTAGCTTTTACGTGTGTGGAATTATTTATATGTAGGAGGTGAGGGTGTTATTCATCTTTGATGATTGTTCCTATGGTATTGATTGGTGCACTTATAGCAGAAGAGCTATTTCTCCTCACTGATATTATTTTAGTCATTTGTACCAAAAACTGAGTTAGTATGGTTTATACTTTTGTGTTGAGATTATTGGTATTTGGAACTGACTGATGCCTGGTGATGTAATTTACACTGTTTCACATTGTAAGTGAAGTATGAATAGAACAAGACTATTTTTTTTTATAGTGGTGCTCTTCAGGGATATAACCAACAGTTTAGGTTTTGGGGGCAAAGTCCCAAAAGGTGACAGATAGTTTTGTTGTTGTTGAGGGTTGTGCTCCCTGACTAGGGAATTGTTAGGGCATGGAAGTCTAAGTTCACTGCTTGTTCACTAAGTGTGCCAGGAGTGTGAGGTACAGTTGTCAAGATAACAGTTAAAGATGGGAATTATAATTTCTTTTTTTATAATTGTTTGTGTAACACTGCTGACACTCAGGTGGCAGTGAACTGTTTCTCCTTGTTGGTGTCACTATTTTTGGTAACACTGCTTATGATATTAGTTTTCTAATGAATAATGCCTGGTATCAATGTAAAGGTGGTCTGTATGTGCATATGACCATGATTAATTGTTATCTGATGATATATATTTTTGGGGTGTTTTACCTTATAGGTAAGGTCTGATTAGGACGGGGCTATCTTTTTTTGGGAGGAAATTGTTACGATTGGGTAGTCGGGTAGGGGTATCCCCTATCAAAAGAGAAGTAAGGCGCCTCCTTCCGTCCGCTAGTCTACGGGACACCCTTGGGCAAGGTGGAGTACCCGTTTAGCCCCCCGATCAGGGTTACGTGAAGCCATAGGTGCAGGTGGTTGATGAAGATAAGGGACGCCGACAGATAGTTGTAGGTTATGGTCTCCACCTTCACGACGGTAGGCAGAGGATCTCTTTTTTGAGGAGACAATGGCTACGGTCAATGACCAGTATGGTCACTGCTGGGAAGGAAATCAATGGCAAACTACCTTCTTTATAGATGCCAAGAAAATCATGTTGTGTGGACTCATCGATAATCAGAGAAACTGCGTAAATGGTTGCTCCATAGGAGCAGCCTCGCCCGGTAGGGATAGTCATGCGCACCAGGTTACTCCAGACCGTCAACAGGCTATTAGGTGCACAAGATTAATATCATTGAAAGTAGGATCTTGGAATGTTAGAATGCAGATGGAAAATTATAAAACATCAAGCAAGAAAGAGAGAGAGCGAGAGAGAGAGAGAGAGAGAGAGAGAGAGAGAGAGAGAGAGAGAGAGAGAGAGAGAGAGAGAGAGAGAGAGAGAGAGAGAGAGAGAGAGAGAGAGAGAGAGAGAGAGAGAGAGAGAGAGAACGAACGAACGAACGAACGAACAAACTTTATTTTCAAAGGGTTAAGAATTGGGCACGCAGGCCCGTCTAACATTCTGCCCTTCTATCACTCTCTTTCATACATTATTTCATTCACACATCATTCAAGGCTAACAAAGAACAGTAACAATATAAAAGATATGCATTATAAAGGCATGGGCAAAATGCAAACAACAAAACTACACGACACAGTAATATTAGATAATGGTCTGACACTTGTTATTAACCATGTGGAATATATTGGCCTACAAAAAGGTGATTGGCTGTTATACTAGGGTTTTGTTATTATTATTATTATTATCTCAATTATTAAGGGGGAAGGTAATCCGTATTGAGATAGTGTTCGAATAATTTGCGATTATATGAATAGGGATTGGTGATGTCTTTGATTTCCTGTGGAAGATTGTTCCACAGCTGAGATGCAGAGAGAGAGAGAGAGAGAGAGAGAGAGAGAGAGAGAGAGAGAGAGAGAGAGAGAGAGAGAGAGAGAGAGAGAGAGAGAGAGAGAGAGAGAGAGAGAGAGAGAGAGAGAGAGATGATTAACATGTTAGGAATATCGGAAAGGGGTAGCGATAAGGACAGGAGAGGATTATAAGATTATTTACTCCGGGGTAGAAGAACAGCAAAGAGGTGTAGCCATTATATTAGGTAAGCAAACATCAAATTCTGTCAAATCAAATCAAATCAACTTTATAAGGGTCACAAATTGGGCGCGCAGGCCCGTCTTATATTCGGCCCTTCCAATCACTCGTCTTTCGTTCATCAAGAGCATTATACATTTACATAGGAAGAAAAATAAACATTGTGAAATGAATGTTGTAAACATAAACAAGGCAAATTACCATGTTATGAGGCCCATCTCCCGCCTACACATACCTCACCCCCCCACACACACACCCACCTACCCACACACACGCACACCAAGGGACACATACATACCCCACCAACCGACCCATCCCCCTCCCGCAATTTCCCACCCACACACACTGCCCTCACCTGTTCCCCCAACCAAAACACACTCGCTACCCACAAACATCCCCTCACCAACCCAAACATCCCACATACACATCCTAACCCACACATCCTCTGCCCACGCACACCTCAAACCACCCATACCCCAGCCACATCTCCATTGACCACATATTCCCCAACCACACACCCAATCCCCCACCAACCCACACATCGCACATAAACTCACACATCCCCAAATCATACACACACATCCCCACCAACTGACATCTCCCTACCCCCCCCCCCCTCCACACACAAACACACATATCCCTAACCACCCTTACATCCGCCACCCACCCACACATGCCTTAACCCAATCCTCCACCACACAATCCCCCACCCGCACATCACAAACATCCCCTACCACGCAATAATCCCAACCCACGCACCGCACACACACATATCCCTCACCAACACATCCCACACCCACATACCACCACACATCCCCACCTACACACCACACACATATCCTACACCCACATACCACACAATATTCCCACCCACACATATACCCTTACCCATCCACCCCACATACCCCAAACCACACACCACAAAAATCACCCACCCACACACACATACCTCACCCACACAGTATCCCCAACCAACACACGACACACCTCTCCCCACTCACACACTCCCACCCACCCACCCCCAACCAAACATCTCTTGATCACAATACCCCTACCCACACACATCTTCCACCCACTCACCCCCAACCAAACATCTCTCGATCACAATACCCCTACCCACACACATCTTCCACCCACTCACGCATCCCACCCCGACACATACACATCCCTCACCCACCTACACATCCCTAAGGCACTCAAACACCCCCACACACACATTCCCCATCCACGCACACATCTCCCACCCACACACCCCCACCACCCACACATACTTCCCCCAACCACCACACATCCCCTACTCAACCACACATATACCCCACCCATACACACAACCCCCACACCAAACTATCCTCCACCCACACACATATCCTCAAACATACCACCACAAACATACCCCCACCCACACACCATGCACACATCCCCCACCAACACACCGCACACATATCTCAGATCCACACATCATACACTTCTCCCCACCCGCCCTTGCATCCCCATACCCCCCAATACAATCCCCTACCCACACAACCCCGCCACCCACACATACTTCCTCAAAATATCCACACATCTCCACCCACATAAACACACATCCCCCGCACCCGTCCCATACACATATCCTCCACCCATGCACACATCCCCCACACCCATTCTCACACCCCTACTTTCACCCCCACACATCCACCACACATCCCACCAACACCCACAAATATCACTACCCACCAAAACCCACACACCCCAACCCATCCAAACGCATACCCCCACCCACAGATCCCCCACCCATACATATTCCCACAATCACACACATCCTCCACACACACTCACACCTCCTCACATCTAGACACACACAAAATGTCTCACGTTAGCATTGAAACTAGTATGAACAAACTCCCAAACTTTACTCACACACATACACTGACAATTGTCATGAGCAGTCTCATAAAAATGTTAAACATGGAGAAAAATGTGTACATAAAAAGTATGTGACGTAAAAATAGTTATGCTCCCACAGACAGAGATACACACAGAGAAGAACTCATACACACACACACACACACACTAACACATCAACTCTCCCACTGTCTCACTCTCTCACACACAATCCTTCACACACATTCTCTCACACATACGCATGAAAGCATGCACACACTTCCTCACTCGCTCTCACACATACACGTCCGAATGCATGCACTGACACATTCCCCCACCATTTCTCGCTCAATCACTGTCTCCACACACACGCATGCACATGCACTCTCTCACTCTCACTGACACCCACTCTCTCTCTCTCTCTCTCTCTCTCTCTCTCTCTCTCTCTCTCTCTCTCTCTCTCTCTCTCTCTCTCTCTCTCTCTCTCTCGCTCCCACACGCACACACATATATAGTGAACAATTATAGTTAAACAATTATAATGAACGATTATAATGAACAATTATAATGACAATTATGACAATTATAATGAACAATTATACCAGTAAATGAATTATGGTGGCATATAGTCGGTACGGATTAAGTATTGAAAGAGTTTTCGGTTAAATGTGTAGGGACTCATTGGAGTTTTCAGATCTGGAGGCAGATCATTCCATAAGTGCGCACCAGAATAGGCGAAACATGTTTTGTATAGGTCCAATCTAGGCTTTGAGACATGTAACAAATTTAGGCGCTTGCTGTTCATTGCATTAGATTGAATCAGCGGCAGAAGATACTCTGGGGTATTTTGAGATATAATTTTATTCACTAATTTGGCTTTGTTGAAAAGGAAGCGCTTTTGAAGTGGTAGAAGTCTTAGATGACTGTACAAATTATTATTTTCTACGTGCTTTATGCCAGAAACCAGACGAATAGCGCGGTTTTGTAGAGAACATAGTCGTTTTAAATTAGATTTAGGGCAACCATCCCAAACTGTGGAACAGTAATCGAGATGTGATTGGATATAGCATGTATAGAATATTTTTCGTGTGCTTTGATCCAGGAAGTATTGAATTTTAGCAAGTTGGTAAACTAGGTGTGCTATTTTCTTGGTAAGAACGTGAACATGAGAGCTCATGCTCAAATGGCTGTCAATTAAAAGACCTTGTGTTTTATGTTCATTCACATTAACTATAGGTAACGTGCCCATGCGGAGTTCGAGCGGTGATCCAGTTATTGCTAGTGTCTGTAGTTTTTGTCTGGTCGTTATTAGCATGGATTTGGTTTTGTCGATGTTAATGTGCATGCGGTTTTCATTGCTCCATCTAGTAAGATTATCAAGTTCCTTTTGTGAAGAATTCTCTAATTCACTACGGTTTTCTTGACTAGTATATATAGTACAGTCGTCTGCAAATAGATCACAAGTTGTATTGATATATAAAGGAAGATCATTAATATAAACTGCAAAAAGCAGCGGACCTAGTATTATTGTCAAAGGATATCGAGCTGTGTCAGACAGAGTTCTATTAGTGAAATTAAACGGAAGACCTTTTAAAATAAATATCATTCAAGTATATGCCCCAACAAGTGAATGCAGTGATGAAATTATAGAGGAATTTTATAATGACACGGAGTCTGCTTTGAAGAACTGCACAAATATCAGAAATAAATATCATAATGGGTGATTTCAACGCAAACAAACGGAAAGCAAGGCGATGGATGCAGTGTAGGCAACCATGGTTTGGGAGAGAGAAATGAAAGATGATACAGACATAAAAATGGGCAAAAGAACAAGAAATGGTTGTAGAAACACCTGGTTTAAACAGCATCCTAGAAGATTATGGACATGGAGGACTCCAGACAGCAGGCTTAAAAACCAGATAGATTGCATCCTGATTAACAGAAGGTTTCGAAATGCATTAACAGTCGTAAAATCAATTCCAAATGCAGACTGTTACATTGATCACCTTTTAATTACAGGCACATTGAGTGTAAAGTTAAAGAAAGTCAAGTATATAGCAGGAAACCCTAAATATGACTTGTGCAAATTGAAAACTGACAAAGAAATACAAGATAATTTTAACATAGAAGTAAAGAACAAATTTCATTTATTGTCTGATCTAGAGATCCAATTTCAAGATGCAGATGATCAATGGGAAATGCTGAAGAATTCAATCAGTTGTGCAGAAGAAAAAAATATATTCCAAAATTATAGAAAGTGGGCTGTAAGAAATGGTTGACTGAAGAAATTTTACAACTAATGGAAACAAGAAGACAGAAAAAAAATAATACTGCCAAATATGAAGAAATTCACAGAAAAATCAGAATCTTATGTTGAGAGGCACAAGAAACATGGCTTAAGAAAAATAGCGGAGAAATTGAAAAACAACACAACAGTAAAAATGCGAAACTAGTGCACAAAAGATCCAGGAGCACGTCAAGGAACACATACATCAGCAGGCTGCCTAAAGACAAAAGATGGAAGAGTCATAATAGAAAAAGATCAGATCTTGCATGTATGGTCAACTTACGTGTAAAACCTTTATGACGACAGTAGAGACGAACACTACGATGTTCAAAATAATAATGAAGGACCAGCAATTTTGAAGATGGAGGTTCAGAATGCTCTTAACCATATGAAATCTGGCAAGACACCCGGTTCAGACAGCGTCACAACAGAAATAATTAATGCTTTAGAAGAATATGGAATAGATAAAGTTGTCAGTCTGCTTAATACAATATATGATACTGGAAATATACTTCATGAATTATGTAATTCTGTATTTATTGAAATCCCAAAGAAATCAGGAGCCTTGGAATGTGATCAACATCGAACAATTAGTATAATGAGTCACATCACGAAGATTTTGCTAAGAATTGTCATGCTTTGAATTAGGAGGAAAATACAACCTGAAATAGGAGAAGAACAATGTGGGTTTGTAGAAGGAAAGGGTACAGTAAATGCTGTGTATTTACTGAGAACCTTAATCGAACGATCTATAGAAGTAAACACAGATCTACACCTTTGCTTTATTGACTACACAAAGGCTTTCGATAAAGTGAGACATGTCGACATGATAAGGATGCTGTAAGATCTTCAAATTGATGGAAAAGACCTTAGACTTGTAAATAACATATATTGGAAACAACAAGCTGCCATAAGATTTGATAATGAAGTAGGCCAATATCAGCCTATTAAGGGAAGTATGAGACAGAGATGTGTAATGTCTCCAGATCTGTGTTCCCTGTACAGTGAAAGTATTTTCGGAAATATTGAAGATATGGAAAGAATCAACATTGGGGGACGATGCATAAATAACATTAGATATGCAGATGATACAGTCTTGATTGCAGACAATGAACAGGACTGCAACATTTAGTAGATGCGGTTGTTACACACAGTGAACAACGAGGGTTAGAATTAAATTGTAAAAAGACACATATTATGGTCGTCACTAGGAAGAACGAAATAACACAATGTAATATACAAGTAAATGGGAATATTCTTCAAGAAGTGAATAGGTATACTTATCACGCATTGGTTCAAGATGGCGATGTAAACAGCGTCGCTCGATTCAGAGATTAAATATGTGTTAATTATGTGTTCTGTGCGTGTTTCTTAACATCAATCTGTTCACATAAGGATGAACCTACGACAGGTCCAGCAAACCGGTATGGAATTTATTTGTTCAAGAACTATTGCTCGAGAATTATGGAGGAAATTGAAAGAAAATCGCAACCCTATCAGCGTTCACGCCAGAAACACACCGAATCTGAACAACAACAAGCGACTAACGACAAAAACTGCTAAACTTCGAAATACTTTAAATAGAAAGGAGATTTTTGCGACTTGTAATCTTACTGGTCTAGGATATAAGGAAGCAGCTCTTGTAGAGTTCATGAAAACATCAAATATTCAATTATTAGGACTCGCAGACACTAAGAAAAAGGGGCAGAACACGAAACGAATATATGAAGGTTACGTTCTTATATGGAGTGGCGTCGACCAGCGAGCTACAGCTAAACATAGAGTGGGTATTTTGTTACATCCAGACAAAGCGAAAGCCATTATCAACACTAAATTTATATCGGAAAGGATAATACTAGTACAGATCAAAGAAGGAAATAGAACAACAACTTTTATACAAACATACGCCCCATGTAATGACACTTACAGCGACGAAGACAAAGACGAATATTTTGATAAACTTGCAGACACGTTAAATAATTTCAAGGAGACAGATAAACTAGTTCTGATGGGTGATTTTAACGGACGAATAGGCACACGAAGAACATCATGGGAGGATTGCATGGGGTCATTCGGTGACAAAGAGACTGATTGTAACAGCAATGGTCATCATCTACTCAACATATGCTCGGACCATGGACTAATACTAGCAAATACTTTTTTTTTTCAACATCGTCGTTGCCACACCAGAATCTGGTATAAGCGGAATTACATAGACGAGGCATCTCAAATTGACTTTAATCTAATTAGGAAATCAGACTGAAGGCTACTATTAGATTCAAGAGCACTCCCAAATACAGATGTTGATACTGATCACAAACCAGTCATAATAAAAACAGATTTCACCACACACACAGGAAAATAAGAAACAAAAAGTTAACAACACATGTCATCAATTATAGGAGGCTGCAGGAAAATATGGTTAAAGACGAATTCAATCAAGAAATCCAAAACATACACATGAACATCCCTGATGACCACTCAAGCGTAGATAAGGAATGGACATGTTTCAAGGCTGCCATGCTCGACACACTGGACAATAAATGTGGAATAAAGAAAGTAGGGCAGGACAAAAGATTAAGAACAGCCTGGTGGAACAACGAAGTTAAAGATAGCATTTTCAAAAAGAAGGCAGTATTCAAAAGGTGGATCACAACTAAATCTGAACAGGACTATATTACTTATAGAATAGCACGACGTAATGGCAAACGAACAATTAGAGCATCTAAAGATGAATCCTGGAGAATATACGGAGAACAGATGGCGACCCTTAGCAAAGACTGCCCAAGAGAATTTTATAAACGTGTCAATGCAATGAGAAACAGAGATGCATGCTACAACCCAACCACCATCATAAACAGCAAAAGAGGTATACCGATATTTAATCCACAACTCAGTCTAGCAAGGTGGGCAGAATACTTTCGAGAACTACTTAACCCGACACATAACATAGAAGACCTCACTTTTGCGCCTAAATGCCATATACAGCAAGAACCAAATTGCATACCTGCAAAAGTCAACGCAGTTATACACAACAGTCCTAAAAACAAATCACCAGGTCCAGATGGAATAACCACAGAAGCTATTCAGGCCTGTGGGGAAACATGAGTTGAATGGCTAACAAGACTTTAAAAAAAAATATAGCATCGGAAGAAAGAAAAGCCCCAGATGATTGGCAACAGGCAATAATAGTACCAATATGGAAAAAGAAAGGCAATATGAGAGTGTGCGAAACATACAGAGGTATATCAAATCCCGAAACAACCACATAATCAAGAGGTATATCACTCCAGAGCCATATAGGGAAAATGTATGCAAAACTATTTGAAAAAAGAGCTACACCAATAGTTGTACAGCAGTTAAGCAAAGCACAATTCGGTTTTCGGAAAGGTAAAAGTTGCACTGATGCATTATTTACACTTAGACAAATTTGTGAAAAAACTATTGAATATAGTGACCAGCAGAATATTGTGTTTGTAGATTAGGAAAAGGCTTTCGATAGAGTAGACAGATACAAATTATGGACCATCCTTGAAGACTATGGGATGCAAGGGCAACTGCTAGAAAACATCATAGCCATGTACCACTCAAGCCAAAGTGCAGTAAGAACACAAGAAGATATATATGATATGTTCACAGTCAATACAGGAGTGAGGCAGGGTTGTGTGCTCTCTCCCCTGCTATTCAATATCTACAGGGACAGAATTTCCAAAGAAGCAAGTCTCGACAGAACAGATTCAGAAAATTTAGAACTCTTTACTCCAGATGAAACAACTGACCCACAGGAAATAAATGAACTTCTATTTGCAGAAGATCGGTGCCTGTTTTACAGCGATGATGGCAGACTATAAAATATATTACTAACCTGAGTTCAACAAGCAGCAGATACAATATGAGCATAAACAGAGCCAAACCCGAAGTAATCAAGTTAGCAGATCGCCAGGCCCACTAAGAATACAGATAAATAACACAACTCTGAAACAAGTTAAAGAATTCAAATACCTTGGATGTATGATCACAGAAGATGACAGATTGGATAGAGACATTGAAATCAGATGTCAAAAAGCTAGTGCACTTACATATAAACTATCACCCTTACTGAAAAATCCAAACATACCCATGTCCGAAAAATGACAGATAATAAACAGCATATTCACACCAACCCTATGCTACCAATCTCAAACCTGGACTTTATCCAAATTACTCCTTCGCAAAATCAACACCTGCCAAATGAGATGCCTGAGGAGAGCTGCTAACTTAACAATCCGAGACCGAGTAAGAAATGCTACTATCAGACAGACAGTGGGATCAACACCTTGAGCCACATTTATTGAATGACAGAAGATCAAGTGGTTTGGCCATGTCGTTAGAATGCAACAGCAGCAAATACCATCACTGGCCTTACATCAAAGATCATCTGCGACGAGACCACGAGGACGTCTAAGAAGAAAATGGATGGACTACATCAGAGACATCAGACAACCACACGGAATGACACTATCCAGTGCCGCCCACCGTGCGCTGAAACGCACATTATTCCTTCCCACGACGCTTGACGGCAGAAGTGGAAGCTGATGATGATGATGATGATGATGATGATGATGATGATGATGATGATGATGATGATGATGATGATGATGATGATGATGATGATGGTGATGATGATGATGATGATGCTGATGCTGATGATAATGATGATGATGATGATGATGATGATGATGATGATGATGATGATGATGATGATGATTAATAACATCTGATGGGAGATGCCTTGAAGAGATTAGAACAAGAATCGCCATGGCAAAAGTAACCTTTAGCAAGATGAAAAACATACTGACCAATAAAAAGATGTCAACTGAAACGAGAAAAATAGTGTTGAGGTGTTACATAGAACCTAGACTTTTATATAGATGTGAAGCTTGGACAATGAGCAGTCAAGCTGAAAAACATCTGATGGCTGTAGAAATGTGGTTTCTGAGGAAAATGCAAAGAATACCATTTACAGCCAGAAAGACCAATGAACAAGTCCTTCAAGAAACAAATGAAGATCGTAAACTGATTAGAGACATTAGACGCAGACAGTCAAAAATTTTTGGGCATGTTATGAGAAGAAATAAATTGGAGAACTTGGTGACAACTGGTAAGATCGAAGGTAGCAGACAAAGAGGAAGACCTAGAAGCAAATACCTGGATAGCTAGGCCTCGTGGCATGGTCGAGACAGAAACACGTAGCTGATCCACGACTTTGGTGATCGAGTGAGATGGCAAAACATGACCGCCCAAACTTAAAGGCATAACACATGATGGATGGATGTTACGGTTAGGAGTTATAACCAGCGGTTCCCATCCTGGTGCGGTGGCACCTGTCACATGATAGACGCCATTGATTCGGCAGACTGTATAGTATAAGGCAGACAACTCTACTATTACCCGACCTGGGTCTCTGGAAAATTAACGTCCTTTAGTTGGTGTTCGTTGATTCTAAACACCGAGGCAGTGTGAACATGATTCAAAGGCGGAAGGCAGTGCTGGCGCATGCGCTGTTGATTAGGCCCTGCGGACAATGACGGCAGTTGCTGGCTGTCAGGGCTCGTGAAGAGACGCCTTTTTCGTGCACAGTGTGTTTTCCTTATGGAGAGCTGGGGCGACCGATGTCTCAAGGTTGTTGAAGAAACCCGACATCTAGTCCTGCTGAATTACAGTTACTCCAGAATGAAACGGTGTTCAGCCATCTGAAGGTATGTGCACCATTGAGTTTATTTAACTTAGTACTCAGTGACCCGATAGTGCTAAGTGGTGTGTACTAACCGTGGCGAGGGAAAGTTGGGCATGTGTGAACAGACAACTGGCGTTGCCTGAAGACAAAACCTGCTGAAAGCGCTTATTTGCTAGCAGTGTAATACATGGATATTTATTGCGTTAACGGCGCTAGGGTTAATCACAGCTACTGTAGGTTGGGTTAAGTGGGTTCAGGACAACGAGAGCTTTAATTTAAGTTCACATATGAACTAGCTTCCTGAAATCGAACGTCGTCGAAGCGGAATGACATCACGAGGAGGAAACCGGAAGTAATGTATGATGTCACCTATACTAGGGCATGTGCAGTCTCGACCGACGACGCTCGTCGAGGCGAATGTAGTGCGACGATCGGTAGAACTATCGGAGATCGTTTCAAGATCGTGCCTTGAGTCGAAAGTCTTCGTCACCTGGTGGGGCGACCACTGGCTTTTCTTCGTCACTTCCCTTTCACCTTCGAGCTTCTTATCCTCGTGAGCCATCAACGGCTACATTATTTGGGGGCTCCACCGGGATGGTGTGACGATTCAGCTCTGGCAAATACTAGGTCATTGACACCTTATCTTGTTCTCTGTACAGCAAGTCTAGTCTACGTAGGTCTTTGTTCCTATTTCAACTTCTGGCTTTGACATAGTGACTTGTGGTGTGCAGTGTTGGTGTCCGTAGATTAGCTCTCTCTCTCTCTCTCTCTCTCTCTCTCTCTCTCTCTCTCTCTCTCTCTCTCTCTCTCTCTCTCTCTCTCTCTCTCTCTCTCTCTCTCTCTCTCTCTCTCTCATATATATATATATATATATATATATATATATATATATATATATATATATATATATATATATATATATATATATATATATATATATATGTTGCCGTTTTTTTCTATACCACTCACCCTACTGACACACACTATTCAAACATGGCATCTACTTAATTAAATATGGAAGAGGTGCGAGCTTCTGGCATAGAAATGGGCCTGGAAGGTTACGCACTCCAGAAGTGCATACACGAGGTGGAGAGAGACTTCCGTCAGGAGAACGAGAGGGATGACAACGTGAAGCAGAACAAGAGAGTAGAAGGATAGCCTTAGAGGAACGCAAGATGGCTCACGATGATAAGAAGCTCGAGGCTGAAAGGGAAGCCAAGAAGCTTGAAGCTGAGCAAGCTTCCAAGAAGCTTGAAGCTGAGCAAGCTGCCAAGAACCTTGAAGCGGAACAAGAGGCTCAGAAGAGAGAGCATGAGTATAGGATGCGGGAGTTAGAACTCAAAGCCCAATCTGAGAGAGTGGTAGGTGGAACTGGTCTCCCTTGTTCATCTAAGGTAGATAGACATGGCTATCAGGCCATGAAGTTCCATCTTGCTCCTTTTGAAGAGGACAAAGAGAAAATACACCAGGTGTTGCAAAAATTCGAGGCGCTGTCTGTTGCCATGGGTCTTGAAAAAGACAAATGGTGTCCGAAACTGTCCCAAGTTTTACGGCGTACCGCGTTCGAAGTCTATACGAGGTTACCGGCGGGATTGGAGAAGGATTACGACGCATTGAAGCTGGCGTTGTTGAAACGTTTCGAAATGACAGCATACACGTACCAGAAGATGTTTCGAATCGCGAAGGGAGAACCGGGCTAATTGTTTGTCGCGTTCAGTTTGCGACTGAAATCTTTTTTACTCAAATGGATGGAATTAGCTGGTTTTGCCCAGAACTACGAGAGTCTCGAGGAACTCTGTATAGTCGATCAGATGCTTAAACTGTTCTTGGGAGAACAAAGGTCGGAACTGTTGGACGTAGTGACTAAGTTGGCAGAACGGTATGTATTAGTACATGGAGAAGCGGGGGAAGCCTGTCCCAATAGTGCTAAAGGTCTGGATACCTCTGATAAAAAGAAGAAGAAAGGAACTCATCAGAAAACGGTAGATTCTCCGGAAAAGAGTCCAGAGAAGACGCAGTCTGAGAGCAAGAGCCCACCTACATCTCCCCCTAAAAAGAGATGGCATGAGACATGGTGCAAGAAGTGCAAGTCATCCCCCACAATACGAGGGACTGCAAAGGTGAAGAGCTCCTACTTCGCGGCCTAACTAGTGGAACTAAAGGCGGATTCCACCAAAAAGGTCAAGGTCGTCGATGAGACTCTGGACCCGGAAAGACCATCTGTGATAGAGTTGATCGAGGTGAACGATCAACAAGCGGAATGCTTATATGACACAGAGCTGGATTGTGACGCATTCATGGCGGCACATCTAGTCACGTCAGAACAACTCACTGGAGAGAAAATCGAGATACAGCCGGCGATGAAGAGTGCTGTGGCCATGACTTTGCCGATCGCCAAGGTGGGGATCAGGTCAAGGTACGTCACGGGCACGATTCAAGCGGCCGTGTTATCCGATCCCCTCTTTCCCGTAATCCTGGAGAGCCGATATGTATTCCTAGGGATTACCAAGGAGCCCATCCGCGTAGGTGACCTACAGATGTGGTCCCAGCGGGGGAAAGTAAAGGCGGACGCAATAATCTCTAACCCCCTGCCAGGGGAATTGCGCACTGCCCAGGGCGAGGACGCGACGTTGCGTTATTGCTAAAAGAAGCTGCAGAGAAGTGCTGACACACCGAAACGGGATCAGTACTATATGGAGAATCGGCTGCATTACCGGAGTGCTGAAAGGGAGATAAATTGCACGGGCAGTTGCTGGTCCCGAAGGACTCCCGTCCCCAAATTCTTCATATGGGGCACATCATGTCCGGAAGGAGACATATGGGTGCCTGAGCGACGCTTTAACGGATATCCTGCCATTATTACTGTCCAGGAATGACTCGCGACGAACGCCGGTGGGTTAAGTCTTGTCCAGTGTGCCAAAAGACAACACCCAAGAACTGGACTAAGAATAGATTATCTCTTAAGGTGGGAGAAGGAGTATTAGTGTGGGGCCCAACTGTCACCAATATACTCGAGGTAGGATGGCAAAGACCTTTTCCCGTGGGAAGGGTAGTGTCCAAGACTAACTTCGAGATCCGGATCCGAGGAAAAGGGTAAATATTCCATGTGAATCTCCTACAGGAACTGGAGAAGAGATCCGGCAAGGAGTCTCCGCACCTGATGGCGATGGCTGTAGCTGTTAAAAGGGTTACGGGTCCAGACGGGGACCAAGAGAACCCAGTACTACCTAGGGAGGTCTATGGGAACGTACGGGGTAGGTCTGATTTTTCACACGGGTTTAGGGGGAAAACTACCCGTCGGGGAGAGGCCCGGAGTGACATGGTCACTGGTAACTTAGGTCGGAATGGGTGGGTAGCGTCTGATAGGGCGCAAGAGACCATGGACTCCGTCCGACGACCAGCTGACCAGCCTCGCTCTCGAAAGAGATGGCTAGGGAAGCCACAGTCCAGAGGATTCTGGGCGAAGAGTCAGTCTGTCGAGGACGAAACCGTTGTTTCGTGCATATAGCGTAGGGAGACATAGCGGTAGGGAGGACATGGTTACAGTGGGAATGGGAAGGTCCGCCTTATTACGGCCCGTCGTGTACGCGAGTCGGAGACTTCTACCGACCGAACGTAACTACCCGATGGTCGAGGGTCTGTCACTGGTCTGGGCTGTCCAAGAGTTCCAGCCATAATTGTACTTGTATGGTCAGATCATCTACCGTTGATGTTCCTGGCAACATCCCAAAAGCACAAAGCCCGCTTGATGCGGTGGTTGTTGTTGCTTCAGCCCTACAACTTTATTGTGGAATACATTCCCGGAAAGGAGATTGTGGGGGTTGACTTCCTGTCCAGACATCCAGTTTCGGAGGAAGAGGCTGAGTCCACTTGGACCGAACCTCCGGCGGATAAGTGTCGACACGGTCAACTCTCTTAAGAGAGGGCCTTATTTCACGAGATAGACGCCATTGATTCGGCCTTATAGTAGAAAAGCAGACAGTATAGTATAAGGCAGACACCCTACTATTACCCGACCCGGGTCTCTGGAAAATCAACGCCCTTTGGGGTGTTCGTTGATTCTAAACACCGAGTAAGTGTGAACATGATTCACAGGCGGAAGGCAGTGCTGGCGCATGCGCAGTTGATTAGGCCCGGCGGGCAAAGACGGCAGTTGCTGGCTGTCAGGGCTCGTAAAGAGACGCCTTTTTGGTGCACATTGTGTTTTCATTATGGAGAGCTGGGGTGACCGATGTCTCAAGGTGGTTGAAGAAACCCGACGTCTAGTCCCGCTGAATTACAGTTACTCCAGTATGAAACGGTGTACAGCCATCTGAAGGTATGTGTACCCTTGAGTTTATTTAACGTTGGTACTCAGTGACCCGATAGTGCTAGGTGGTGTGTACTAACTGTGTCGAGGGAAAGTTGCGCATGTGTGAACAGACAACTGGCGTTGCCTGAAGACAAAACCTGTTGAAAGCGCTTATTTGCTAGCAGTGTAATACATGGATATTTATTGCGTTAGCCGCGCTGGGGTAATTCACAACTACTTTAGGTTGGGTTAAGTGGGTTCAGGACAACGAGAGCTTTAATTTGAGTTCACACATGATCCAGCTTCCTGAAATTGAACGTCGTCGATGTGGAATGACATCACGAGGCGGACACCGGAAGTAATGTAGGATGTCGGCTATACTAGGGTATGTGCGGTCTCGATCGACGCAGCACGGCGATGCGAATGTAGAGTGACGATCGGTAGAACTTTCTGAGGGCGTTTCAAGGTCGTGACATGAGTCGAAGGTCTTCGTCACCTGAAGGGCGACCACTAGCTTTTCTTCTTGGCTTTCCTCACATCTGTCTTATACATAGTGTCCCTCAATGGAATGCCACCTTAATATATAGTGGATTCTGGTGAGGTGGACATTGTGTGAGAATTGACCGAAGGGACAGGGCTGTCTATAAGGGCAGTGACACCGTTCTTAATGCTCCGGCCCTTGAAGAGGAAGGGGAGAACTAGGTGTGGATCTCTGCTACATGGAGAATGATTGAGACCATGTATATACTGTTGGATTTGGATTTTGTACCTGAGGCACGGTTCTATATCTGCGCTGGCTGGTAATAGGGACATGAACCAGGGAGATTGGCGTGAGCCAGGAAGGGGTCCAGATGCTTATCACCGGCCCTACTTCAAGGCCTTTTTGCCTACCATTACTAATGGTTCACTAACCCTATATGTCATGTAGAAGTTTTGCAGGGTAGGCCGACACCTCAGTGACGAATGACCAACAACCTTGGCCCAAGCTATACTCCAGTCCGGGGAAGATGAATCGGGACACTTAGCAGCCTGCCAGTCCTACACCCAGTTCCTTTCCGGCCTGTGAGCAGCATATCTAGGGACCGGGACTCTCACGAGAAGAGTCCATATGGCTGAGGAAGCAGGTGAGAGGAGCTCGCTTGGTTTCAGATACTTTCACTGAGTGTTGTTTCCCACAGGTTCTACCTTCTTGAGTGAAGTCTTATCAGTTGGTGACGGGTCCATTGATCGAGACCAGGCAAGTGAGAGTAGCGGGCCACGAACTCCAATATAAATCCTACAGTGTACGTGTCACAAGAGTTTACTACACTGGAGGTTGAGTCCTGCTAAACCTTGGTCATCGTCATTACGAAGTATGTTCACTATGTTCACGCTATCTGCCGACCGACTACACTCACGGCAAATACCTTTGTGGAGTGATTGTGACTTATGTCACAACTATTGACAGATCCACTACCAGCTAGAACCAGATTACATTGCCTTTGTGTACCTGGCCATTTTGCCTATGAATCCGCTGGAGTCTATAGACTATATCTCCAGCACCAACACCCCACATCACGTGAGAAGTTGCTCTCACATGTCTGACACTCTCTAGACCTCTGTAAGAGAGGGCAACTCCGTGTTCATATTGTCGCCACCCGCAAGACCTTGAACATTTCGTCATCTGTGTGGAACACCAATTTGGAGCATCACGGAATAGGTTTTCCTTTCACCTGTGCGAAGACGGGAGCTTGATGGAAGACTGGCTACATCCGGTGAGATCTAGTAGCAAGATGATCTGTAGCATCTACTCGAAGCCTTGCCAGTGATGACAGCTAAATTCTGATGCTACTCCCAGGCTTGCTCTCTTGACTGGCCTATCGGTTCATAGGTCTATCTAATCATCATCATCCCCACCATCATCATCCTCATTTGTACAATACACACGTATGTTACTATATAGTTGCCAGAGTTGCGTGTTGAGTCATGCATTCAGGACGAGGTGTGAGAGGGTAGTATCCCTTGGTTGGTTGAACAGTGAGATAGACCGATGGGGCTAAGTAAACTGATGTTACCTAGTCTTAGGCAGATCACCTCCCGTTAGTAAGGTGTGGCATCAGTTTCCCTTTACCCCAAGACGAGTGCTGCTACAGCATTTAATATGACAGGTTTCCTTCGAAAGTTGAATCCCATGACTTAATATGTGTTTCCCTTTGCAATGGGAACTGATTTTGTTTTTGTATTGTGGATGGTTGGCCAGATGTTTGGTGAACGAGACTTCTTGATAACCGTTCATGTATGAAAATCTGTGACATGTCTTTTT
Organism: Cepaea nemoralis; assembly: GCA_014155875.1. Taxonomy (NCBI): domain Eukaryota; kingdom Metazoa; phylum Mollusca; class Gastropoda; order Stylommatophora; family Helicidae; genus Cepaea; species Cepaea nemoralis. The sequence goes on along the minus strand of JACEFZ010026184.1, from coordinate 219,931 downwards.
TTAAATTGAGGTTGCTGACCTGATTATTGAGTTTGGGTACTTGTCTATGCAGATATTTATGATGTTATGTCCATGTAATAATTACATTTGTCATTTTGATGATTGTTTATATATAAATGTCATTTGTTCCTTATTTGATTCATGAGAATGTTTATGGATGTGGTCACAGTTGACACAATTTTTTTTTTTGCATTTGTCATTTTGATGACTAATTATGTGTAAGTGTAATTGGTTACTTGATTGATTGATGATTATGTTATTAAGTGTGGCCACATTTGACATAGGATTTTTTGGCATTTGTCACTTTGCTGATGGTTTATGTGTAGATGTCAGTTATTGCTTGCTTGATAACTGAATTAGCTTTTTTGATGTGGTCACTGAAGGCTGTGATATATTAAAAACGTCTCAGCAAAATCCTTGTATTGACGACTTAAAAATACTAATCCCTAACAATTACTGTTTAAGTACCTTACTTAATGTAGGAGAAAGGAAAAGTAGCACAGCCAAATTTAATTGGCATTAGTTAAAATTTTGGCCTTAGGTGGTTCAAATACCTGGCTAACAGTCGTCTATCTTGTAAAACAAAGGCACTAGAGTGGCCATTTCTGTTGAAGAGAGCAAAAAAAAAGACGTCGGTCTTTCCCTGCGTGAGGGCGATTTTGCCCTAAAACCCATCATTCTCTGCAGCAATTGGTATGTTACAATCTACATTATTAATACGTATTTATGTATTTTGATAAGGTACATATACCATTGTGTTTAATGAAGAATTAGTTAAAATGATAAATCAACAATTCTTGTAAGGCAGAGTCTGAATGATTGTTACTACTGAGCGCCATGTGTGTGCCACGTTGTAATTTTTCCTATGCTTTTACAATTTCAAATCCCTATGTTAAATCTCTTATAGGCATTGTGAACTTATTTCTAACTAGCAGTGCTTATAATCTATAAATATTATGTGTACTGTAGAGTATCAAACTCATGTCTGAAGCACATTCTAGGAACTTTTCTTAATGTTGGAGCAGACTCTTGATTACATACTTCATAGGAGAGAACTTGTTTCTGCCACTTTCAAATATCCTATGTAGTGTAAATTCACTGTTAAGGACATTTCTGAACCTTTTTTATCCATGCGGAGACATACAAATGATTACGCATATCATGGACTCAGTTCATTTTGGATAAATTGTTTCCTAATTGCTGAATTGTAACTTGAAACTATCGTGCGAAAGTTTGGTACAAATCTTCTTGTTAACATATTAGTACCCACTCAATATGGGTGATAGACATGTAAATATTTCATAAAGATGCTAGGAAATTGGCATGTTTGAGAATATAAATTCAAGAACAAAGACAGTAAACGCATGATATACATTGGAATGTTCTGGTAGGAAATGCCTGCAATCCGCATCACCTCACTGTGGTAGGGGCAGAAGCGAAGATTGATGTTCCTAAAATGCTTGCAATATTCAGAAGACTAGACCATGCGGCATAAGTTATTTCTGATAAATAACTCTTCGAATACTAGCAGCAATTGGACCTGGAATATTATATGGTCCAAACACTTATCAGACTGCATACATCATTTCTGATATATAAGAAATTCTCTTAAAAATAGCAGAACCTGGTAAAAGATATCATGGCGTTCACTAACCCCTTGCTGCACAAGCATTGGAGGAAAAAGAATAATCTAGTTTGTGGATTAACAAATAAGAAAATTCAAAACCATTGGCTCCTGCATCAATTTTATGATAATTATCATGTAATTAATATCAGAGAAATGTACATGGTTGGGTTTCTCTGTTATGAGAAGTATATTCTGTCCTGGTTGTTACTCTTATTGTGGGAAATAAACATTGTAATGTGACTCCTGTGGAAACATGAGATGGTGTATGAAACCTGTGTATGTCAGTACATAAGAATACAATGTTGAATAGCCTTGGCCTAATGCTGATTATAGCGACGGAAGGAAGACGCGGCATCAGAAACAACTGAGACTATGAATGGGCTATTCTCTTCAAGTACGAGAGATGCAATATCAACATGTTTAGAGGGACAGAATATCTTTGCTCATCAAATAGTTCCCATTAACAATCTCGGAACAAAACATAGAGTGAAAAGATACCTCACTCACATTTAGAGTCAGAATGGCTCTACAACAAGCAACGATGGACAGCGGAATGTGGGAAACCCACTCCTTTTACCTTCTCCTATGTGTTTGTAATTGTGTTGGGAAAATGTTATCACAACACAAAGTATTAATGCCTGTGTTGTATTCTTTTGTCATCCATTTCTATAGCGAGTGGTGGTTTGTTGGACATTTCATCCATCAGGATCCTGGGTTTACAGCCTGGTGAAGGTGAGTCAGGACTAAATGGCTTAACCATGGTCTCGATCTAGAAAAAAACATCAATGTTGACTGCTGCACTCAGTAGCTGCCATAGAAAGCGAAAGACACATTCGAAGATGATCGACACTCAGCGTTTGATATTCTGACTCCTGTCAGAATACCCAGGATGGACATCCTTATCAGAATGTCGACATGATATAACTAGTACACAGATACAAAAAGGATAACCTGTTTTACTTCTGGGAGGTACCGCCTGATGAACCATCAATCGTCGAGGTCAACTAAACTATGGGAGTTATACTACGTGTAATAAAACTAACAGCAGTAAGAACCCTCCATCTGTCTGTTGGACTCCCAAGTTCAAAGGATACACCCAAGTATCCTCCTTCGAAAGAAAAGTCACACAGCCGCAAAAGTCAACATAAGGTTCAAGACACTAAAACACCAAATGGGAAGAGACACTGAAACAACATAAGCCAGTACAACCAAGGTACCAACTTAAGATTCTCTGAAACATAACTACGAAACCAAATTACCTCAAGGTTCCAAAATCTGAATACCATCAAGAAGACCATATTAAAGCAGCTAGCGAAGTAAATGCCTTTACGCCTGCAACAAAAGGAATCATCTGATTGTTTGCAACCCTGTTTATGTGTTGTAAGTAATATTCTTCAGTTCCATGCCTGCAGCAGATAATCCTGGAAATATTTCCAAATGAAACAAATGAATGACTCAGCAGCATTGTATGTCTACACTGAAATGAAAATACTGAATCATAACTCTTTGCTGGTCCCATGTCAGCCTAAATGCCAACAACGGCGGAATAGCTTATAGACTGATGACTAGGTGGGTGAAAAATCTATGGGAACCTCATTGGGATTCGTATATTATAAGCCGAGAAGCAGAAAGGTCGGCATCCTTTTCATCGGATATGGAGATATAGGTAAGACCCTTGGTCCAAGACTCAAGATGCATCTCCTGAAGGTATGACCAACCCAGGCCTCAATTTTCCACTGGCACCGAGCCATTTGCAACAGAAGATTCGTGAATTCAGCCCCAATGGAGGGGATAGGTGGTGAATTTATTTCCTAATATGGATTATAATTATTCAGCAGCCAACTTCAGTGGACATTAGAACATGACTGTGAGTAAATTTATTTCTGTCCCGGATAATTATGGACATTAACTGCTTCGCACTGGAGAAGAATACCCACCCGCAACGCCTAAAGGAATACTATAATTAATTAGTTTAATTAAATAGTACCAACTGCATTTTATATGTGTTTTTCCCTATGCCATGGATTTATAAGGTCAGTTGTGTTTTTTTTTTGGGGTAATGAGGTATAACCAAATAGTGGCTATGGTAAAGCTGAGTATTTTGAAACCATCTCATTATTTTTAAACATGAGAATTGTACATGGTGTCAGAAACAAATGTTGTATATGTTTGGGTTTTCTGCACTTAGACCAATGTTGTGCTTTTATCTAGGTAAAATAAGTCAAGTTAGCAGAACCATTTTGTGGTTGTTGTGTTGTGTGTAATAACATTGTTTTTTCTTGGGACAATGGGGTAAATATGTTTTGATAATGCAAATCATTCCCATGCCTGTTCATGAAATTCAATGTGGCCATTACACTTTCATGTATGTTACTACAGAACTTGATTTAATGCCTGAACTGTTAGTCCAAAAATTGTTGATATGTACATCAATTAAATGTGGTGTTCAACAGTGGTTTTTTATATAATGTGAACAAGCAATGTCTTCTAGCACTAGATAAACATTAGAGGGTGATAAGTGGGAATGGAAAATTACACATAAATACAGTTATGAACAGGAGTGAAGTAATTTCCTTCTTGTGTTTATGGTGATCATGATCACCTTGCATTCTAACAGTGACCAGAGAATCAACAAATTCCCTAGACAACTTAACCTAATATTCTCATTAATTAAAATCCACATCCCACAAAGACCTATTATGTTTTTGGTGAACTAGCTAGACGTTAACTTTTAAAGAGATAGTTGGGGTAAGGAGAAAAGATAGTCTATTCCTTTTGACGGGACGTCAATAAAGTAAGGGGTTGGAAATGTCGCAGCGCCAAACCGATGCATCTTGGTTTGGCCTGTTTCAAGATAAAAATCTGGAGGGTGCCGGAACATCATTGGGAACAAAGCTGCAAGTGAATTCTCTGTCTAATGTTGGCCCGGCTAGTTGATAGGAACAAAAGATTTGTTCTGATGTACTGAGATGTGGGAACAATTCCCTGAGCTGATCTGTGGTCAACTAATGCTGTGATAAAATTGTAAGTTTTAATTGATTAAGTTGAAAATAAGTAATTAATATAACTCCTACTTTAAAGCGAAGTGCACCCCATGTTACAAAATCAAAAGTGTTTGCATTGTGAAACAGGCATGGGTGAACAAGATTGTTAGTTGATATGATAGAGACAAAGAAGTATAAAATAAAGAGATACTATGAATAAGTGCTATTGAAATGGGCTGTTCAACAGAATGACTTAGTGTCCCTACAGCGTTGGGAAAAAAAGATTTAACAGGTTAATAAAAAGAGAGGTAAGCAATCAGGCATGGTGAGGTGAAGTACAATATGATAAATGTATGTGTTTCCAGTAACTAAAATAAGATAGACAGTGTAATTGATTTTGTGGTTTCCCAATGTAGATATCCCAAGGTAGCAGAAGTGTGGGATATACAATGTTTTGTTGTAAATTCTTTACAGGACATCGCTGTCAACAGCAGCATCTTTCAGCTGTCTGTTGATTTCTTGTCAAGATTACGCTCAGTAGTGTGCCATTGCTTTCCGAGCGGATATACAATGTATGGCGTCATAAATTATAGTTTGAAGTAAAGTCTGAAATAATGCGACATGGTACTATGCTGGCCATGTGGGCAAGGGAGTGAATGCTTGTGAGATTGCTAGAAATGAAGGTTACTGTATAACAGAGAGTGGTCAGAATCATATGTGTATCCAGCAGCTAGATATGTTTGCAGGATTATTTTGTGACAATGATGTGCATAATATTGAATGTTTGGTCAAGTATTGGGTATAAACACTCCAAAACTACAATGAGTAGGGGAAAATAACCATGGAAATATATACAGCTCTAGGGAAACAATCATTCGCTTTCTAATTATATGAATGTTTGTAAACATATTTTACCTTTCTTTGGATCCCAGCCTGAAATAAAATAGAAATGTTTAATATAAAAAAGTCGCTTAAACATCCACAGTGTCGATTTCAATGAGGCAGCTTTTATCCCACATGACACAGTGCATTTCTAAACGCGGAAAGCTTCGCAAAAAGCACAAACACCGCACTTCAAGCGACGACAGTCAGGATTCTGAGTAAAATTGCACTCGTGACCCGTAGGACACGGCCCGAAACAGGACACAAAGCCTATGGGGCTGAAATCGAACGGATTGACCACTTTGCCACGGGGACTCCCAACTAAGCTAACGATACTCATCAACGCTACCGATGTTCATCATCGCGAACAATGTTCACAACAACTAATGACATTCATCAAAGCTATCGGAGAACTAATCAGCCGTCTTGACCACCTCCCTAAAGAGAATTCCGTTTATTGTATGTATGTATGTATGTATGTATGTATGTATGTATGTATGTATGTATGTATGTATGTATGTATGTATGTATGTATGTATGTATGTATGTATATATGTATGTATGTATGTATGTATGTATGTATGTATGTATGTCTGTATGTCTGTATGTCTGTCTGTCTGTCTGTCTGTCTGTCTGTCTGTGTGTATGTGTGTGTGTGTGCGTGTATGTGTGTATGTATGTATGTATGTATGTATGTATGTATGTATGTATGTATGTATGTATGTATGTATGTATGTATGTATGTATTTATTTATTTATTTATTTATTCAGTGATAGTGAAGGACAGACACCCTGCACACACATACAACCATCAATACAAACATATAATGGACACAACCACAATGACTCCTCCCTTATCACAACAAGGAATAATTTTCAAGGAAAAACTGAATGACAAACTTATTAGATTGATATTATGCAAAGATACAAAAGCGTGGATAACGATAGAATCCCTTTAACAGATAGAAGGAAGAAGAAGCAAGAAAACAGACTTAAACAATAGCAAAACAGGAGCTTCGAAAGTCAGCGACCAGAAAATAAATATGCAAAAGCTAATAAAGTGTTTGAGAATTCATAGAAAGGAAGGAAAATGACAATATAATGTCTATCTAGCAAGGGAGGCGGGAGAAGCGGCATCGAATCAAAATATCAGAGACCTTTACAGCACCACTTGGAAGGTTGCACAAAAGTATACTCTTCCCATTGGACATATCAAAAACTGAAATGGAAAAGTTCGCACTAACACTAATGAGGAACAAAAAAAATAAGAGAGAATAAATACTAATAATAGGAACTCCTATACTGACCTGCTCCAGAAGACCCTCCAGATATCTAGCCAGCTGAAGAGGAGCTGGCTATCAAATGCGAGAAACTATTCGAGGAAGAGTTTGAAAATATCATAAATTTACTGAAGGATGGAACAGCTGTTGATTCAGATGCAACACCGGTAATAGCCATTAAATTCAGCGTAAACACTGAACTAAATTACTGCAAATGTTGTTAGCAGATTCAGCGAATCTGAAGCAATTCCAGCAGACTGGAGCTGCTAAGAAAGGGGGAATACAGATGTAAGAATATTTTAGAGTAAATCCCATTACTATCAGTTCCTGGGAAAATCTTAAACAGGATCATTCATGAGAGATTATGAGATGCCATTGACAAAAAACAAAGTTATGGAGAGGCTGGCTTCGAATAAATTAGATCCTGCACTTCACATATAATAGATCACAATATCTAACTGAACTCACTACTAAACATCCTTGAAAATTGATAAGACATGCAATATTGTTATAAGCAGATATGACATGAACAAACATGTGCATATAAGCAATTTGACATATGAGATATATTTTGCATTAGCTATCTTGGAGACATATATAGGTGTAGAGAAACAAACATTCGCTTTCTAATTATATGAATGTTTGTAAACATAATTTA